>QEPC01000119.1:5455162-5471280 GCA_003113815.1 Sphenodon punctatus | reverse complement strand
CCCCCACCTGTATCAACCTCTCCAAACCAACGCTCGCCACTGTGATCTGCAGGACACGTAAGAAACATATTTTATGTGCTAGGCAGGCCAGGCTAGGATCTATCTAAGAACTGTTGCATTGGGTTCATGCTGTACCTGATTGTGTGAGCAGGATAATAAAATAGTGTTGTACCCAATTAAAAACGTCTAATTTGTGGTGTGGGGGTGACAAAGATCCCGATTGGGGAATTGTGCTTGGGAGGGAAATTACTGGATATTAAAAACGTCTAATTTGTGGTGTGGGGGTGACAAAGATCCCGATTGGGGAATTGTGCTTGGGAGGGAAATTACTGGATTTTAAATCCTAACAATTTGTCCTACTGAAAGGGAAGGATGAAAGAAATGGGAATTGCTGTTGTTTATACTTTTAACTACGTTTGAAATGCTCAGACATTAATGATACCTCAGCAACGAGGTATTTTAACTAGCTAAACAGATATTTTATCTAGCTAAACAGATTAACAAAATATATGCAAATATGAATAATTATGCATGAGACTATAATAATAATAAATCTCAATGAATTGACATATTTTGAACATTTTGGTGTGAATTATGAACATGTCAATGCAACTTTTTTTTTTTTTGGTTCTTGAAGTATATCATATGAGAAAAGTTTTGATAATTCTAAGAAGTTTTCAAAAAGACATCGGTGCCATTCCTAAAGGCCTACACATGTGAACATTTATGTGCGGTTTGTGTGCACTGCACACCACAATCCCTATAGTAAGGGGTGTGCATGAGTTTCATGCTTGTAGCACACGCACATTACATGAGCTATGCACACACTGTACAGGGCTTAGGTTTGGCCCGGCCATTAAGCTAGCGGTTGGTATTTGTGTAATTATAATGAAAAACATTATATGCGTGGTAATGGAACTCATAGCTAGAAAAAAAACTATTAAACAATGTTGAAACATGAACAACTTCCTGAAAACTGTTATCTGTTCATTGAAAATCTGGGTCTCGAAATAAGGTCTAGTTCTGTAAAAAAAAAAAATGTTGCACCAAATATGTCAACTAGTTATTTTGCAAAAGTTAGCATAGGATTGCCAATGGAAAAATGGATCACTGGGCTAGAATAGTTTTTAGAAAGGAACGCTTATACTCAGTGAAGATTTTGGCATGAAAAAGTGTGGAATTTTTCCAACAGTTATTTTGATTCAGTTACTTTTTTTTTTTTTTCACAATTGCTTCACAATAGCACTAATAATGCTGAAAATGGGTAACAGGAATACTGAATAGACTGAGTATCCCAAACCAGAATAACCAACGTGACTGAAATAATCATCTTGAAAAACCTGAATGCAAATATCATTTCCACTGTAAATAATTATTTCCATATTTGGTGCCCTATCCAAAAATGTAAACAATATTTGTGAATATGAAAACAGCCATTGATTTCAGCTCCAGTTGAAACATGGAAATTTATATTTATTTATTTATTTATTTATTTTTACAATTTATATGCTGCCCCCTCCTGTCTCAGGCATCTCGGGGTGGCTCACAACATAGTAAAACATTTCCAAACATGAAAACATTAAGATAAACTATAATAATTTAAATGAAAACAATGTAAAACCTCATCCTCCCCCCTCACCCCCCCACCCCATCTCCCTCGGGAAAGGCCTGGTGGAAAAGCCACGTCTTACATTGTCTGCGGGAAGAGGGGAGGTCAGTAGCCAAGTGGATCTCCAACGGGAGGGAGTTCCACAGCCGCAGCGCAGCCACGGAGAACGCCCTCCTCATAGTAGACACCTGGGAACCCCGGGAAACCCTGAGGAGGGCACCCCCCAGCCGATCGCAGAGGCTGCTCCAGGACCTGGAGGGTGAGGCGGTCCTGCAGATAGGCAGGGCCCAAACCATTTAGGGCTTTAAAGGCCAGCACCAACACCTTGAATTGGGTCCGGAAACCTACTGGCAGGCAGTGCAGAGAGCAAAGCACTGGTGTTATATGCTCGTGTCAGCCCGTCCCAGTTAACAGACGGGCCGTGTCCACTGCATTCTGCACAACCTGCAGCTTCCAAACCAATACCAAGGGTAGCCCCATGTAGAGCACGTTGCAGTAATCCAGTCTCAAGGTAATAAAAGCATGGATGGCCGTGGCCAGATCCGAGTCTGAGACATATGGCCTAAGCCGACACACCAGATGTAACTGGCGAAATGCGACTTTCGCCACAGCCATCACCTGAGCATCTAGGCAGAGCTGTGAGTCCAGGAGCACCCCAGATTCCGGACCTGAGAAAGCGGATGGGGGCGGACCCCCGGTCTTCCCCACAACCATCACCTCCGATTTGTCAGGATTTAGTCTCAGGCAGCTCACCCTCATCCAATCCCCTACAGTGGACAAACACCGGGCAAGCACCGAGACTGCAGGGCCTGAGTTGGAGGAAAATGAAAGATATAGCTAGATCAGCATACTGATGACAACTCACTCCATACTCCCAAACAACCTCTCCCAAAGACTGCATGTACACGTTGAACAGGAGAGGGGATAGAATGGAACCCTGCGGTACTCCACACATAAGGCCGCGGGGGGAAGATGAAAACTCCCCCAACACCACATGCTGGGTTCTCCCCGCTAGGAACGAGCAGAACCATTCAAGAATAGTCCCGCCAATCCCTGCCCAGTCCTGTAACTGAGTCACCAATAACTTATGATCAACAGTATCAAATGCAGCCGAGAGATCTAACAAGATCAACAGGGTCGAACAACCCCAGTCTAACTCAAGGGAGAGGTCGTTGGTCAAGGCCACAAGTGCAGTCTCCGTGTCATAACCCAGAAGAAAGCCCAACTGCGAGGGATCAAGAAAATTAATCCCCTGAAGCTGCGAGGGATTGAGAAAATTAATCCCCTGAAGCTGTTGAGCTGCCACCCATTCAATAACCTTCCCTAAAAAGGGAAGGTTAGAGACTGGCCCTTAACTGGCAAAGTCATCAACGTCCAAAGATGGATTCTTGAGCAGGGGTCGCACCACCACCTCCTTGAGACAGCCTGGCACCCTGCCCTCCTCAAGGGAGGCGTTGACTATCCCCACCAGCAACGGCCCCAGTGTCTCCCGTCTAGCCTTAACCAGCCAGGACGGGCATAGATCTAATTCAGAATTGGTGGCTTGAACAGTCCCAAGAGCATCCCCTGCATCTGAGGGCAACATTGTCTGAAACTCATCCCACAAAACAGGACCAGACGGGGCTTCTACTGCCTCAGACCCATTCTCTGCTAAAAAAGTTGCATCAAAACCGTAGTGAATTTCAGCGATTTTATCTGCAAAAAAGTCCACAAACAAATCACAGCGAGACTGAAAGTGACCTCAGTCTCTCCCCCGGCACTGTTCTCTGCTGTGGGGCCCAGCCAGTGGCAGCGGACTGTTTTTGTGCCGCACTTTGGGTGTGGGGGGGACCACTCTAGCCAACACGCATGCACGAGCTCTACATGAGCTTCTTCTCATGCGTTAAGTTTGGAAGGCTGGGGGAAGGGCCACCAATGCCACTCTATTGTTGTTGAGACTGGAAAGGAGACGCTTAGGAGGCGGAGCTGGAGGGAGGAAACCCATTGGAGTCATTACTGGACTCACATGATGGAGTCCTATGAGGGACAATTAGTTCATTTTGAAGTACAGGCGGCAGCTTCTGCTGTCCCATACCACACTGATTCAGGGCCACAGTGGCCCACAGTTCTTCTTTTAGCCTGGTGGGGGCAGGGTAAGCAGAGCCCCTATGGGGCAGAAACGCAGCAATGTAAAAGATGTATGGGCACCTGTAATAAACGCACAGGCCAGCAGTAGCTTGGACATGGATGGAGTCAATGCCACTGCCTGCCCAGCCCAGCCACTCAGAATGCAGTTGATGAATTTCTATCCAAATTGTAAGGTTGTTACTAGGCAGGGCTGGGGAGGTGGAGCAATCGGCTAGGCAGACGTGAGGCTGAGCTGCGCGCGGGCTTTTGCGCAACTGTGTCCTAGATCTCTTTGCAGTGTGACTCTGTCTGCCTGTGTGGCTCACTTGTGCTAGTGGAAGGTGCCATTTTGTTGGGATTGTTGGCTGCTGCATAGCAGGCTGCTGCCACACTCCATTGTGCTCTCTCACTCTCTCTCGAAGGAGAGGAGACTACTCTAAGAAAGGCTCACTCAGGGTTTGTTTGCCACTCTAAAAAGGAGGATTATATTTGCCTGTGCTGTGTGGCTACCTGCTGGGAGGGTTCTGGGACCAGTGTGGTGAGTAGTGGCCTTGGTGTGATAGCAATTTGCTATGCATTTCATTTAACTAAGCCTCCTGTAAAAGTAAAACCCATCTTCTTCTTTCCTTGTGTAATCAGCAGGTATTGTATTATAGGATTTCTGAATATTTAAGTATCTTAGCCATTGCCTGCTTTGATCTTTTTCCTACACAACACAGATGGGGAGCAATTTGTGCAATTTGTAAATGCTACAAATGAGCTAGCATTCAGAAAGTTAAAAACAGAGACAAACACAAAGATACGCAATTAGAATGTTGGGGGAGGGGTGTGCTTAATGGCATAAGAAAAGATGTTTGTTGGGGCCCAAATGTAATAGCTTAAGACACCAACCTCCATTTCTAATACTCCTCAGTCTAGCAATGATATTGGTCCAGTATGACGTTGACCTGAATCAATGCTTTTAATAGCAGTGGGTGCCAAAGGTAGACACAATAAACATGTTCATTGGTTGTGTAATCATTCCTGAAGGTTGTTTTGAAGTGCTGCTTGCTCTTTATTTGTGTTGGAGAATTTGAGAATGCCAACGAATGGGATTAAACTTGCTCCACAATGAGAATTAGCTTTGGCGGCTTGATTTTTCTTTGAAAAAAGTTGACCATCAGGGTGCAGTTCTTCACCCGTTGAACTCAATGGCTTAGCTTCCATGGATTTTACTGAAGGAGAGGATTACTCCCTCTGAAGCCAAGGCATGGATGCAGGTAGGGGTCTGCTAGTTGCAGCATCAGAGGCTTTTGAATTTAAAACTCCCTTGTGCTGGATCATTGATATGATTCCTGAATGGTGCATTGCCTGCTGGTGGTTATTGGAGACATGTCCCTGCCCAGTGGGATTACAATCCCACTGGGCAGGGTGAGGCGAACATGGGGAGAAACAGACCCACACACATTCCCATTTTTTACCAATGGGGAACTGAAGCTGGAAAATTCCATATTAATTTCAAAATTCAGGTTGACCCCGCCTACTGTTGGATTGGCCCCACCCTCTGCCCACCAGCCTTAGAACCCACCAGTTGCCACTGTGAGAAGGGAGCCTGTCTGTAAGGTCTACTGTGGTTATACAAGGATGACTGATAGGTATACCTTTTCCTTTGGTCATGCATCACTCTTAAACTTGGTGCTGTGTCAATTATGGTTGTAACACTTTCCAGGGTTTTGACAGTTGTTTATGAAATTAAACCCATGCTGTCAAAAGGGAGATCTATTTTTGCCAGGCACTGCAGCATTGTGTGATGGCACAGGCTACATGCTATTTTTCTTGCTCTACAGTCATCAATGTCATTGACTGCTTTTAACAGAAACTTGGCTACCTTCCATATATAAGGCATGGATTTCTAGGGATGGGCGAACGCAGTTCGGAAGTTCAGAATTTGGACCAAACTCGACCAGTTTGGTTGACTGAACCAAACTCCTGAACCGAACTCAATTTTCAAACTGAACTGAACCGAATTTCCAAACTTGGCTCTGTTCACCCATCCCTAAAAGATAATATTCCATTTAGTTCAATGGGGTTTGAATTTCCGAACTTTGTTTGGAAATTCGGAGTTTGGACCGAACTCAAATAGTTCAGTCGACCGAACCGAATTTCCGAACCGAACTGAATTTCCGAACTCAGTTCTGTTCGCCCATCCCTATGGATTTCTTCTTTTGGTTGTTCTGGTGCTTTTTTGCTAACTTCAAGGTCCTTTCCCCAGAGGACAGGTTGGTAGCTGGAGAGGGTGGACAGAGGGTGGGCATGGTTAAAGTGCTGGAAGCAAACACTTTCCTCCCAGCATTGTCCATTCTGAGACCTTCTCTATCTAGAGGGAAAGTTGTTTATATAGCAGAGGCATTAGTTGGATTTGTAGATGTTGGTCTTTGTTTGAAGATGCTGTCACCACTAGCGAATTAAGCGGTGGATGTTTAAAATTTTTTTGTTTAAATCCCCATTTCATCTGGTGCTAGTTTGTACATCCTGTTTGCGTGAGTATTCACTGATGGAGTGGAAGGTGAGATGTTCCACAATTCTATTGCGCTATTCATGATGTCTTAAAAAAAAGGGATTTAACCTGTCCTGGGTTATCCCTGGATAATATGTCAAATAGTAGTACAGCTGTTGCCTTTTTTATATTTTAAATTAATAGTTTAGGCATTGCCGTTGTAAATCTTCTAAGTAGTTTTTGAAACTGTCTATAGTCCTCCATTGGGGGAGGATCTGTGGTATTCACAAAGGAATTGGTTTGTGGTGCAGAAATCGTTTAATCAGAATGCAGAGATTCCTCAGAGTCTGAAGTAGGTGTCTACTTAGTGGTCTCAGATGAGAAGTCCACTTGTTTTTGTAATGGATCATGGACAGTTCCCAACATCTCTTCCAAAAGAGGCTATTGGAGGAGGTTGATCAGGAGGCAATTGTTCTTGCTCTACCATTATTTGTGATCTTGGGGTAGTTTGTTGGGTTGATTTATCATCTAAATATTCCTCTGCTCTCATAGATGACAGTCTGAATCTAAATCAGAAGTACCAGATTGTATGGACCACGCCAGAGTGGAGTGTTGGTCTAGTGTTTGTAGAGTTTGAATAGGAGGTTGCTGGGGGAGTAATTTGCTTAAATGTTATTACTGCTTCCATAGTATTTGCTCCGGAGGTTTCTATGAGGTTTGCTGCCAATGGCAGCTTCGCATGAGATGTTGGTGCTGCTGCTGAGATAGTTCCAATGGAGTTGTCTTGTATGGAGGCCCATGCTCCAGAAAGTAGATGGAGCTAATGGAGTTGACTTTTCAGATGTTCCTGGTACTGTCAGTATTGAGGTCTTCTGAGAGGCTCCTTTATATGCACAGGGTCTGGTACTATCTTTGGAACCTTGTGCCTTTGAGCATTGCTTGGTATCGAGTCTTTCACCCAAATTGAGTCTGAGGTAAAGCAAGATTTCTTTTTCTTCTATTCAGGACCCTGGTCAGTTTCCTGTGAATGTGAAGGTTCAGCTGAGTGACTTCTCCTCTTCTCCTTATGCTTGGATTTGTTAACATATTTTCTCCCTGTAGGGAGTGCTGAATCTAAGGTCTTCAGTGTATCCCCTGCACTGGAAGGTGTTCTAGATGGAAGGTGCACAGTACAGATTCATGGGGAATGGTGTGGGTTGGTTCCATTGGTACCAGGTTTTTATCCCAGCACGAGACCTCTCAGGTGGAGCTCAGAACTGCTGTTTTGTCTTCTTGCTGAGATAAATGGACTCCTGTCTGGGATAAACCCATGACGATTTTGCTACAGTTTCTATCTGTGTAGATGGAGCTAATGCTTTTTTCATTGGAAAAAGCTGTAGTCTCACCTGGCAGTCTTTTTTAGCATAGGGGTGTGGGACTACCATATGCCACACAAATTGAAGGGGAGTGAGACTCCCCTAAGCATACTAAACTATTGGTTTAGTATGGAGTTCATAAAGGTCATTTAAAGAGTCTGAGGTCTGGCATTCCTTCATTTCTTTTAAAAACTCCCTTCTTTAAAGACAGGTTGTGTTTGTTTCCTTCCCCAAAATAACTGTTCCCTAACAATTATACAACAGGAATAAGTAAATAGTGTCTAAACTGAGCTAAGCTGTAACAACTATTATTCTATAACTTTTCAGTAATTTCTCATGGAACCAAAGGGGGAATGCTGAGACTGCTCCAGCTGCTAGAGAACTCTCGTCGTAATTGAAGAAACTGAGGGGAATGGAACGCCCCTGTCCCCTTTATACCACCTCAATATGCAGCCAGCCATCCAGTCTTTTAGGGAGGGGGCGCAGCCTGTCCCCTGCCAATGACTGGTTTGAAGACTCCGTGGAGAGTGACTGGCTGTGGTGCATGTGGTGGGAATACAGCAACTGGGAGGAAATTATGAGTTTACATAATGTTAGGGGTCACCCTGAATATTGGAGAGAGAAATTAAATCAAAAGTAGAGGTCTCATAGGACAAAACTACAAGACTGGTTAGAACTCAGTAACTGAGATTTACGTGGTACACAGGGTTATGTGCTGCTGATGAAATAAAATATGAATGTAGTTTATAGTACTAGCAATGCACATGGCACTAAAGGTGCCCTGGGCTCCACTCCTGGTGTGTGTGTGTGTGTGTGTGTGCGCGCGCACTCGGGGTCCCCAGCTCTGGTCCTGACAGCGTCCAGGAGCTGGGGAACCCAAGCGTGGGGCCCCCAGCTAACTCTGAATGACAGGCAGTGGAGGGGGCCAGCAGGAGTGAGGGAAGAGTCAGAGGTCCCGCCTCTCCCACACTCTGTCGCCCCCCCCCCCCCCTGCCTGTCACAGTCTCAGCCAGGGGAAACGAGGGAGAGAGAGAAGTCTCTCTGGCCAAAAGTGCCAGATGGCCTTTGAAAGTGACAGGACCACTGCAGAGCCAGGCTTCACAGTGCTCTCGGTCTGCAGCTTAGTCTCTGACCCCTCCGTCCATCCCCGAGCCCAGGACTGGGTAGTGTGCTGCCCCCGGGCCAGGGATCACCCCCTGAGCCAGGGAGTGCCCCTAGAATCGCCGGCGGCTTTGCTGCCAGTGGAAGATAAGGGCCACGCATTTGTTCCCCGCACTGGGCCCCGCTTACACTAAGGCAAGCCCTGGTCATTAAACAGAGATGGTCCCTCACCCAAAGGGGTCTACAATCTAGGAGAGACAAGGGATGGGATGGGAGACAAAGGAGAGGAAAAATGAGAGAAAAAGGAAAGGTTGAGGTGAGTGACAAAAAATGACTACAGTATGGACTGTGGGTTTTAGCAATGGAAAGAGTAGGGAAGGGCCAGATTTTGGGAATGTTATGCAGAGAGAAGCAACAGATTTAAGCAACAGAGTTGATTTGATGTTCAAAAAACGCCCCACCTTGGGCGCCCCACAACAGTCCCAGCCAGGGCCTGTCACTTTCAAAGGCCACTTCCCGCCCCACACAACACCTTTGAAAGTGAGAGGACCCGTCTGAGAACCTGAGAGGTGGTGTGAGGGGGGAAAGTGCCAGATGGCCTTTGAAAGTGACAGAACCCGTCTGGGACCACTACAGAGCCAGGCTTCACAGCACTCTCAGTCTGCAGGCTAGTCTCAAAAGCAGCTTTCTGGCCACAGTGCCTATCAGAGCACTGTGTGGGGAAAGCCCTGGCCTGCTTTTGAAACCGGCAAGCCCCAGCAGGAATACTGTGGAGCTAGACTCTGCAGCACTCCTGGTTCCCTTCAGTTTCTCTGGGTAATGTTAACATTTTCAAGAATCGGGCACCTGACTGGTCCTCAGGTAACCCAATGGGTGCCTGATGGGGTGCCCAAAAAGGCAGGCATTACCCGCAGGTCCTAATTTTAGTATCTGCTGCAGCTCTGAGTGAGACATTCATGCAGAGACATCAAAGAGACAGTGGGTAATGTGAGTCTGGATGGAGGGGAGGAGAGAGTGGGGTGGAGAGAGAGCCAAATGTCATCATCTTACAGATAAAATGAAATGAGCTTCCCCAGACCAGAAATAAAGTTTAAAAGGAGAGGAGAGGGACAAGGACAAAGCCTTGGAGAACTCCAACTGAAAGGGTAGGTAAAACAGAAGCGATACCAGTAAGAGAAACGGAAGGAACAGTTAGAGCTAGAAAGAGAACCAGTCAAGATAAGAGTCCTTTAAACCAAGTGCAGTGAACTAACCCAAACAACATTAAATTTCAATGTATAATCTTAAAATTAAAGTTTACCCTTGACATTGCTACACATCATAAATTAACAAAGCAAAGGTAAACTGGAAGGTAAAATTGTCTTCTTCAATGGATTGATGGTACTAAAAATGGTTGTTCCCTTTTATCTACAATTAATCTAACTTTCTTCCGTGAAAATGGATTGTCACGGTACTCCAGAGATTGGATTGTGATGACAATACATTTCTGATAAAATAAAACCATATAGATGGTTTCAAGATAAACAATGTTTCTGGTCTTCTGATAGAGGTGTATATACCATTGTTTAATGTAAACTCAGTTTAATGAATACTTACGTAAACACTTGGGTAGCGATCTGTCCCACAATCCAATAGACTTACAAGTCAAAGCTGAAGATCCCAGGAGGTAAAACCCCTTCTTGCAGTGATACACGACACTGATTCCATACTTGAAAGTTTCAGGGTAATTCTGCTGGCCATGACGAATGGCATTTTCCACAAATCCTGGATCCGAACAATTTACCACTAAAAAAAACAAAGTCATTATTTCTCATTGCTGCAAAACTATCACTACAGGATATGCCACTTTACTCCATGGAAAGCTCAAGAGAATCCCTGATCTGTGGTCATGAATGTCTGCTTTTGGTTTTAATTTAGTCCGTGTGTCTGTGCATTCATCATATATCTATAGTGCTTTTTGGATGTGAACATTGTTTTCACAATGTAAGTGAAGCCTAAAGGTGATTAGTTTCATAAGAATAACAGTCTCTTCTTAATCACCACTACAGTTCTTCAAGGATGGCTTTTCAGGGGCGGCACAGTCCCCACACGCAATACCTTCAGTCAGACTAAAGGCAATGAGCCCACAACCTGCATGCACCACCTCTATGGGGATTGTGGCATACCGCCCAGCCAGAAGACAAAGCTTAGAGTGCAGGGAGAGTGCTTCTTGCTCCCCACTCCCTCAGAATTTTAATACAGGCAGCTTGAGTTGGGCACCCCAGATCCAATGGGTGCCTGATTTCGTGGGTGCCTGGCTGCACCTCTAACTAGAGCCATTAATGCAGAAACGTGTGGCTCTACAAAAGCAATGGGTTCCTACTAACGTGTAATGAAATAAAGTGAAAGTGAACAAGCACTTGCCTACGTTACCTTGGGGGGGGGGGGGAGGAACTTCCATGAGGGCAATCATATCTCTGTTGTCACAGGAATTAGCACACGTAGAAATGTGCTATTCTGTTCTTCTCCTGGGAGAACGCTTGCACATGACTGGATCCCCAGATGTAGCTCTTACACTCACAGGTGATTTTACTTGTTGTCACGTGAGAAAGGTGGAATAGTGCATTCCTATGTGCACTAATTCCTGTAAAAGAAAAGTGATTGCCCTCATGGACGTTCTGCCCTCCCTCCCCAGGTAACATGTGTAAGCACCCTATAACATCAGAAGCGTGCAGTAGAAATTCCTTCCATAAGATAATGTCTTGATTATGTGGATGAGTAAGGGGCAAAAATATCTGTTTCGATTGATTCTTGTGGAGTGCATGCAATCTAGCTAGCACCAGCTGATTTAGAAAAGTAATGTGATTTGGCTTATTCCACTGACATGGGCTTTAGTAAGTAAAGAGGAAAATCTATCTGCATCCTCTGCCTGCTTGAATACTTGGCATATGGTTCCGGCCTTTAGTGATTTACTTTAGTATGCAAGAAATCAAATCAAACCATTTTGAAAATCTGCATTTAAAATTTAAACAGCCCATAATCTCTCTCATTTGAGTTTCTTGTTATGTGTAAACAAATATTCTATAATGGTTACATGACTTTTCAAAGTGGTATTAACACAGAGAGTGAAGAAAGGAAGTGTTTGAATGCAAATGCTGGAAAGAGCAGCATTTTGTGATATGTGAGGTGACACTCTAAAAGACAGCTGTGTTTCACACAGCTTGCAGCAAGTATGAGCAATTATGTCTTTTTCATACAAATCTAGTGTTTAAATGTATAGCCTACCCTTTTTTTTTTTTTTGACACTAGTCCTTCTTTTACAATTTGCAGCACATACTAATTTTGATCTCCAAAATCAAGATAACAATGAAGAGTCCAAAATCTCCATGGAAAAAACATGCTGTTCAATGTCATCATACATCACCTATTTGATAAAAAGGTGTTTTTAGCTTCAGCTCTCTTACTAATAGTGCAAAGAAAGGGATATCAGTAAACTTTTGGCTAATTAATAGGGCTATGATTTACAGCACACTAGAATTTGACAGTAAGCCCTCTACAGTCTCCTGAGGCTAACATAAGCTTTCTTTATTACAAAACCTCCACAGACTCAATTTGGTCTGCACTTAAAATATACGTCTATTTCAGTGTATATAGGACTGGTACATTAGGCTGCACAGTGTTGCAGGGAGCAGTCCTCCAGGGCTGCAGCCCCCTTAAAAAAGGGTCTGAGTGGGGTACCTGGCAGACTGTGCGCATGCGTGGGTCTGGGGAAGCCAGCCCCTGGCGAGAAGGCAGCCTGGGTTGGACACTATCCCTGATAGGGCAAAGAGCTAAGCTAGAGCCAGGGAGCATGCCCAGTGGAGGCTTCAGAGCCATTTGGAGCTCTGAGTGCTTGGGCATGCTCAATAGAGCCCTGTAACCCTCTCTGAGCTGCGAGTACAGAGACATGCTCAGTGGGGACCAGGTGAACTGAGCATGCTCGGGGCCTATAAAGGGCCTAGGGTCAGTTGAGAGGGGGCAGTGTAGGTGGAGGAGCTAGGTCTGTGAGCTCCTTACTCCTGGACAGTAACCTTGGTAAAGTGTCTGCTTAGAGCAGAGGGCCCATGCTCAGAAGAAGGGCTAAGGTGGAGACATCGAGAAAGACTTTTTAGGTCAAGCCCTAGTCACAGAGACAGTGTGTGCACATATGGTGGCATAGACCTTGACTGCAAGGGGTGGTAGGAGGCCAAGGGTGGGGTCCCTTCATGGGGAACCCCACAGAGTGCACCCCCATACTTGGGGGTTACAGCCAAGTTTGAAGGCTGATGGGCAGGGCAGTGGGGTTAGCTAATTCCCCTAGTGACACTCCAGCACCCCCGTGTGGCCCTGGGAAGACCACCCCCTGCTACACAGTGATTTCTTTTAATACGTTTTAGCAGGTAACTAAATGTACTCTTGTGGAAAAATAACCAAGGGAACTACTATGTACTTTTTGAAAATTTAAATTTTTCTATCCTGGGAGATTACTAAAGATGAAAAATACAATCATAATTATTAGCAAAAGCAATAGAACAGATTAGTCTTTGCCAAGCTACACTAATTAATATTCTCTTATTTCCTACTGTGAAACAACAAAATAATTTGCATCTGCTATATCCCAACAATCCTTCCGGAATTCTTATAAAATCAAAGATGCACATTTAAAAACATAAAACCCACACCTACAAAGACTACATCTTCACGGTTGTACAGTATCTAGAAATATAGTACCCCCTTCACCTCACCTCCCCCCACCTACCGGTGGCTCGGGGGAAAGGGCAAATTTGGCAGGCCCTGTTTAGAAAAGCAAGCAGTGACAGGAGGTGATTTCCAGCTTTCAGAGCCCATCTTCTGCAAAATGGCTGCATGAGCGGGTGTTGTTATGGCAACACCACGCTGGGAGCGCGAAAATGCTCTGAACTGACTGGTGTTGCTATGCAACCCAGGCCAGATAGCTTTTACTGATCTCTGCTGAGATCAAGCAGCCATAATGTGCTGTGTGCTCTCAGCAACAGCCTGTTCGGGCTCTGCTGAGCTGTTGACATTCCCAGCCCTCCCCCACCCCCTATCCCTTTTACCGGCCTGATGTCACAGTACTGTGAGCAGTAACTGGTTGCCATGTGGAGCCGGGAAGGAATTTCATCAGAAACCCCAAGATTGGCTATTTGAGATCCTTGTTTTTTGCCTTCCCCACAGTATTATCAATAAACTTGCTAATTGCCATAAACATTATATTGAATTGCTATAAGTCGCACTCTGTGAGGGACCAGTAAAGTGGTTCATGTTAAATTTTGTTAAACTGTTATGCATGATGGAGACATCTCACTGGGAGATGGGGGAGCTTAATCTTGGCACAAAAGCAGGGTATGGAAATTACTAAGGTTTATGTTCCCGGGAGGAGTAAACCTGTGGGCACCAAAAAGGGAATGTGTGGCCCCGGGCCCTTTGTACCTCACTCCATGCTCCGGTCGGAAATGATAGTCCTCTCTCACCTACAATTTGCGTTGGTGGTGGAGGGAGGTGGATATTTTTTATGCAAGTTCATTATGGTCAAATACCTGAGGGTGCATCAGGATCCATACCCTGAAAGTTTAAGTTTCAAGTTATAATTGTTTATTACTGGACCCAAATGCCTTTGGGCTATTTGCCCCACGTAATCATTTATTTATTTTATTCATTTAAATTTCTACACCACCCTTCCCAAATAGCTCAGGGCAGCTTACAAAACAGATTAAAACAATACATATACAACAGAATTAGAAAAAAATCCAAACCGACAAGCTTTCTCCTTGCCCCTCCCAAACCCAACCACAGACTCACAAAACCCTCCCAACCACCCCCTTACAACACATCCCAAACACCCAGAAACCCACTAACCCCATTCCCTATCCATGCCTGCCAAATGCATCAGCAAATAAAAAAGTCTTACACCGCCTCTGGAAGATGCCCAGGCTCAAACAAACCTCCAGGGGAAGAGAGTTCCACAACATTGGAACAGCAACCAAGAATGTCTCCCTGTGAACCCTCACTGTACGAACAAGACTAACAAATGGTACCCATAGGGAGACACTCCCGGCCAATTGCAGGGGCCTCAGTGGGGCATGGAAGGACAGGCGGTTTCTCAGATAAGTAGGCCCCAGACCATTTAGCGCTTTAAAGGTCAAAACTAGCACCTCAAATTGTGCTCAGAAAGCTATAGGGAACCAGCGCAGACTTTGGAGCAGCGATGTAATATGCTTCTGGTATCTTGCCCCCAAAAGGGGGTGACCCACCGCATTCTGCACCAGCTGCAGCTTCTGAACAGTCATCAAGGGCAGCCCCACGTGGAGCACATTGTAGTAGTCTAGTCTTGAGGTGATGAAAGCATGGATGACAGTGGACTGGCCAGATCTAAATCAGAAAGAAAAGGCAGCAGCCTCCTAACCAGTTTAAGTTCATGAAAAGCGCTCCTGGCCACCACTGCAACCTGACAATCCAGGTTCAAAAATGGCTCCAAAAGCACTCTGAGGCTGCAAAACTGACTGACCAGAGGGGGACGGACTCCATCAATTACAGAAGTCCTAATCCCCTCCAGTTCACAAAGCCAGCCAACAATCATAACATAAGTCTTGTCTGGATCCAGCTTCAATTGGTTCATCCTCATCCAGTCACCAACAGCAGCCAGGCATCAGGTAAGCACCAAGACTGCAGGGACTGGGTCAGATGAAAAAGAGAGGTAGAGCTGAGTGTCCAGGGTGCGGCGTGTCCACAGCATACCAATGGCACTTCACCCCAAACCTCCAAATGACCTTGCCCTGCGGCCTCATATAGACGTTGAGCAGAAGGGGAGACAGAATAGAACCCCACAGGGGAGGTACCAAGAGGATGATGAGCAATCACCCATCACCACTCTCTGGGACCTGTCTGACATGAAGGAGCAAAACCACTCAAGAACATCCCACGCACCCCCACCAGGTCCCGCAGTCATGTCAGCAACACCTCATAGTCAACTGTATCAAATGCTGCCAAAAGATCTAACTGGATCAGCGGGGTAGAACTCCTCTTGTCAATCTCCAGGCGCAGGTCATCGAACAAGGCCACAAGTGCAGTCTCCATACCATACCCAGGATGAAAGTCCGAATGAAACTGGTTTAGGAATCCAGTGGTGTCAAGATGAGCCTGGAACTGTCAGACAACCACTCGTTCAATAATTTCTCTAAAAAGGGAAGGTTAGAGATGGCTGAGAGATGGCCGGGGAATCAACATCTAAAGATGGCTTCTTAAGCAGGGGCTGGACAACTTCAGTTTTACCAATGTCCAACACCCTACCTTCTTGAAGGAAAGCGTTGACAACCCCAGCCAGCAGCGGCCCCAGTGTCTCCCAACTGGCTTTCACCAGCCAGGATGGGAAAAGATCTAACTCATAACTGGTTGCCTTCACCACCCCAAGCGGATCAAATTATTCATCCAATTTGAATTAAGAGTGTGGCATTCT
>QEPC01000119.1:5398031-5439846 GCA_003113815.1 Sphenodon punctatus | reverse complement strand
GAGGAGGCCAAAGGCCGGGAGCGAGGGAACCAAATGCAGGGAGTAAGGGAACCAAATGCAGGGAAAGAGAAGCCAAGGCAAGGAACAGGGAGCCAAGGCAAAGAGCAGGAATCCACAGCAAAGAAGGGGGAATCACCGGGAACTAAAGGCAGGGAACGGAAAGTCAAGGCAAGGAGTAGGGGGGCAAGGCAGGGAACAAGGGAACCTGAGGTAGGGAAGGAGAAGCCAAGGCAAAGAGCGGGGATCCACAGCAAAGAAGGGGGAATCACAGTAAACTACAGGCAGGGAAAGGGAAACCAAGGCAAGGAGCAGCAGCAAGCTGGTAACAGGGGGCTAAGGTGCCACTGAGAATTGGGGGCATAGAGACAGGGAGGGGGGA
Source organism: Sphenodon punctatus (assembly GCA_003113815.1). Classification (NCBI taxonomy): domain Eukaryota; kingdom Metazoa; phylum Chordata; class Lepidosauria; order Sphenodontia; family Sphenodontidae; genus Sphenodon; species Sphenodon punctatus. Next base: position 5,439,467 of record QEPC01000119.1, on the reverse strand, counting down.
AGGTGGAACCGGAAATTAAAAGCTAAGACCCTTTAGGAATCAAGGCCAAAAAGGGGAAAGAGTAACTAGGCTACCGATGAAAGCAGTGAGCAACTGCAGGATTAGGCCCCTCCTATTAACAGGAGGGCAGACACACAGAGAACAGGAGACACAGTAAAGAGGCAAGGGCGTGAAGGACACAACCCAACACATAGACAGGACAAGGTGTGAGCTAGAGACAAACAACGCACCCCTTGCAGACAGACAGAGGGGTATGGAAGCTGGGCAAGAAGGGCCCCAACACAGAGGGAATACACGAGGGACAAAAACCCCAAGGAAGGAGGGAAGGGTTTCACTCACTCTGAACACAGCAGGGAGACAGCACACTGAGACTCATAAAACACAGGCGTAAGGAGGGGTGCAAGCTGGAAACCAGCAAGAAGGGTGCAGAATGAAAGGTGGGCCAATCTAGAGTCAAAGAAGGAAGACTAGAAGCGCCACACCTGCCACAGCCGCCAGCAGCCCTAAATACTGTAAGCAGTCAATCAGGCTGTGGCAGGTGGGGTCACGCCCTGTACCAGGTGTGAGTGGAACACGGAGATAGAGGGAGAAAGAGAAAGCAACAAGGTAAGGGGAAAAGCCGCTCCCTGCAGCAACTTGGCCGTGGCGCAGGGAGCAGCGCACACCTCAGTCAAGGCCCAAGGCCAGGGGTTCGAGGCCCAGCTCTGACACCCCCCCAGCTCCTGGTGGATATGGTGTTCAAGTTGGACCAAATCTGTATTTCTTCAGGTTTGGTGATACTTTTTGGTGCAGCCTTTAAATTGGCATTTTGGGGGGAATTGTGTGTAAGTGAATTAGTGGTGGCCTCATGATTTGACTGGTTGGGCAGAGTGTTTGATTTAGTCATGGGCGGTGCACTTCGCTCCTCCTCTGTCCCTTCTCTCACCCTTCCACGCCTTCCCTGCTCCCATAAGTGCCTTTGTCCCTTCTCACCTAGGAATGTATATGAAGATTTTTGCAAAATAAAATAATTCAACTTCTTCTAAAATTGGATTCCTTTATCCAATCTTTTTGGAGATTGGTACACATAATGCCTTCCATTGGAGGTATATCTATCCCATGTTTCAGCCAAATATACTGAAAAATAAAAAAGACACAGATGAAAATGTGTTTTCCATTGAAACCAATGAAAATGTGTTTTCCATTGAAACCAATGGAAAACGAAAACAAAAGCAAAAACGACAATTTGATATTTATGAAAATGAAAACGACAGATTTAAATAATGAAAACGGAAAACAAAAACAACATGGGCCTCTATCGCACACCTCTATGAGTCAGATGGTAGGCTAATATGTCCTGTGGAGTCTTTCAGAAAATATGTCTTGGTGAGGCCTCAAGTTGAGGGGCCACTATTCATACATGAGTCTGGTCTCCCTCTCTCCTGGTATCAGTTTATAGCTGTTATGAAGCGTTGCCTGAGTAGTATGGGTTTTCCAGAAGGACTATTCGGTTCTCTCTCTTTTAGAAGTGGGGAGGCCTCATCCGGCTGTGTCAAGCTTTGGGGAGAGGGATATTAGGGCATTAGGTAGATGGAGATCATGAAATTTCACAGCTTATGTGAGCTCTCTTCAGCAGTAGGGACACGTGCCAGTTTAGAGTAAAAGGTGGTAACTTAATGTGAGTCACATTTTTCTGTTTTCCACCTCCAGGCGTGTGCTGGTCATCACTGAGGAAGCTGGTGTGGATCCTGGGGCACAGTTTTGTCCACTGGGCAGCTTACACTACCAAACACACCAGCTGGGGGCTGTGGCTTGGCTTAAGTCCCGGAGCAGAATTTGTTTGGCATAGAAAAAAGTTTTGGGTGCAATTGATGCCCCTGGTATTGTTTTTTGGGGCAAGGGATAAGCCAGATATAATTGTGGTTCATCTGGGATAAAACTATATTGGTAGAGGCTGAGGTCTGGACCTACATATAATGGTTAGGCAGGACTGGTTGTGTTTGAGGGAGCTATTCCCTTTGGCTTGACTTGCGTTTTCCCAGCTCTTGCAGAGATTCATGTGGAAAAATGTGGATGACCCCTGCAGTGTCAATAGAGTTAGAAAATGCCTAGGAGTTCAGGCATTTTCTTGACATTCATCAAGGTGGCTGGCTGGAACACAAGCCCATTAAACTGGAAAAAAACTGAGCTCTACTAGGTAGATGGGATCCACCTATCACAGTTGGGGTTGGATCTGTATATTAGTGCCTTAAAAGGGGCTCTTGCCAAGCTGGTGTAAGGCCGTCGGCTTTGGGTGGGTGTAATCAAGCCTAGCGAAAGCTGGCTGTTCTTTGTGGTGTCAGTCCAGTGCCAAAAGTAACTGAGAGCTCACATAATTCACTTGTACCTTGGATAAGGAACAAATAATGGAATGTTGAGGCACCTTGTTAGGAGATGAGGGTATTACCCATGGCATCACCCAACTCTGGGTGTGTGTGGGGGTATTGGGAACTGTGCTGCTATGCAGGATACATGCTGTCCCTAGTCAGTGTGTGAACCGTCCTCCCTTCCTCAGGTTACTCAATGGTGAGGGTCCAGTTATATTAGAAATGGACTGGTATCTCCATTCACGGTTAGTAAGCTGAGGCACTAGACAGGTTGGGGGAAGGAGGATTATTCTGGTTTATGTCCTGTTGTTAATATGCTTCCCTTTCCCCTTTTTTATCCCAAACTTCCAACTATTGTTCTAATAAAGAGTTGCAGCCAATTTCAATCCAACCTTTGTGTCTATAGCCGTCTTTAGTGTGTGTAAGACAATCACAAAGGTTCCAGAGATTGGCATTAACAATGCAGAGTGTTTCAAGCAGAAAGTTGTTGGGTTTTTTGTTTGTTTGTTATTTTATTTGTTTTACAGTACTATTAGACCAGACACAATGGTTTAGAAAGATGTTGAACATCCTGTTTCTGTCTAGGAATTTAAAAAGGGAAAGTGAACAAAAAAATAAACACTGGGAATGTAGTACTTTTTGATGATAATTCAACATTTTCACAAAAAACTGCCTAAAGGGCTCCTACACCATTTTTTCACATCTTTGTCATCAAGGGTTTGAATCTACTCAGAGTGAGGTTTCAAAGTCATCAGGGAAGACTTAAGCCTTCTTCTGCCTGTGTCCCCAGACTAAATTGAGAGTGCCAGAACTCATTTCCCATGTAACCTTTGACAGCTGCCATTGAGAGAAAGCAATCTCTTACTCTCTCACCCTGATTTACAACTATGTCCCCAGGGTGAAGGCAATCAGAGAATCTACTAACTTAGCTATGTGTGCACAAACTCACACTCCTAAAACATCTCTTATATCAGTTCTTGTTAGTAAAGTTACATTTCTGTGCATATTTTATTTTTAAAGACTGTTAAGAAGCACTGAAAAATAAGTTGTACATTACTTTTCGGTTTGTAAGAGCTATTTTGTTTTGCATAGAAGTTTTGATAAAGATTTCTACATGATACAGAAAATGTATACACGGCCCAGTCTATATGCAAAAATTATACATTACACCAGTATCTTCCATTTATACACACCAGTGATTTGGCTAAACAGATGCTACTGATATAAGAATGAGAACAGAATATCAGAGAAATAAATTGATTCTTTGAGAATTTAATATATGCTTTACTTTCCAGTCCCCAGATAATTGTTTCTTATTACTCACTAGTCTCCTGCAGAAATAATTCTATTGAAATTGTATTTAGGTATCTTTAGAGCAACTCATCATCTTGAAACAGCGGCCTCTGCATAATTTCATAATGCTGACTTGCCAAAAGATGGGTTGGCAGGTGTAATCATTAATCCAGAACTCAAACTTAAGAATTTGTAAAAATTATTTTTATTTGTAACTTAAATTGTGTTGATGATGCCATAAAAAGCATGAAGCAATGATAAGTCATTACTTCAGCCATCCACCCAGGATAAAAACTGAGAAAATGGTTAGATATGGAAGAATTTTGGAGAAAATCTAACACTTTATAAAAGTTTTGTAACAGCAAAGCAATTTTCAGAAATGTTTTACTAAAACATTTCCCCCTGTTTTAATGGTTTATAAATACAGGAAAAGCTACTTTCCATAAAGAAAAGATTAAAAGAGAATACCCAATTTGTTCGAAGTCTAGTGAATTTGGTGTAGGACTTAGTGATGTCCTGCCTTGGTAAACTAGTGAAATTCCAAATTTCCAAGTTTGTCCCCGCATCCTGGAAGAAGACAAGCAGACACTGTATGGGTTTTAAAGGCCGCACTCTTTATTTGAATTACAATTTATTCAGAGCAGGGTTCAGCCTCCAGGGTCCAGAATCAACAATGATGAACTACTTTAAAGGGCAGCCTGATGTCCCCTCAGTACCAGCCCTAGTATTAATCAACTATGGTTGCTCTCACCCCAATCCTCCAATTGGTTTAGCAGGCCTCTTCACCTTGTAGCATTCCAAAGCAGGAGAGGAGGTGATGGCCCACCGGGGACTGCCTCTGTCGTCAGTTGGATTGCTCATTCCTCCTTCCTGGGCCCACCCCTACTCTTGGTTTGCCCTTAGCTCAGTCTCTTAAGGAGACATCATCAATAATAGTCTAATAAAAACTTTAACAAACTAACTGGACCCCTGCCAAAGAAAGCAACAATGACATGATACAATTCCAGCCCAGATCGTGGCAAATTTCTAAACAGACACTGTGAGGAAGGCGAAAAACAACCACACCTTCAGCCAATCTTGCTGTGGCTGAAACATTTCTTCCCAGACCCCTTAAAGAGTGACTAGCTTGGCCCACAGTGTCATATTGTAGGACAGGTGGGTGGGTGCTTCTACCTCCCAGCATATCCAGAGGCTGACTGACTTGTCGTGCCCTGCTTGCAAAATTGTGCCTGCAGATCTCGTGATGCGGGATATGCCTTTTTGTGCCTACAGCTCACTGCCATGACAACCAATGCAGCCTTATACTTGCTGCAGTGCAGCTCACAGCTTGCTCCTTCCTCTTAGCGGGGGCAAGGACAAAGCCTGCTGGCCCCCAGACGATACCAGCTGCGAGGAGCCATTGGGGGGTGGGGGCGGGCGGGAATTTCCAGAGAAATATTTAATCATATTTGACCCTTACTTCTACCTGTACTCATAAATATATTAACCAACCCCATAACCCTGGAATAAACATGCAAAATGCACATCATAATGTGTGTAGTACACACATGCAAAGTATTATCAAACAAAGCAATGTATTATGAACTTCAAAAAATATATGGAGTATTTTTTGCTCAATAGTCATATTGGTATCTAGTTTGTAAGCTCTCGGCTAATAATAATAATAATTAATAATAATACTGTCATGTGTATCCTAACGTTACATATACATAAGGGAAAGATATGTTGGGTTCTGCAGCCAGCAAAACTCAATTCAACCTAAGAATTTATAGTTTTGCATTTTCTTTTTCCTTATACTAAAAAGAAGTATTAGGAAATGTTAAATAAAGAAAAAATAAAATACAAAGTAGGTCCTTTTAAACGTACATCATTTAAAAAAAAAAAATAGTCTCCATAAATATGCAGCATATGGCTTGGAGAAGAAGGAGCAGGTAAAAGGGTCACAATTCTACTCCAGGACTAGAGGAGGAGACACTCGGCAGTGAGGTGAGTTAGCCCAGGGTGTCGGGTAGCCCGTCGGATCATGTCTGAGTACCAGTTGTAGACTTTTGAGAGTCTACAAAAATACTTTTAACCCTAATTTTTTTGAGATGTGCTCCATCCAGTTATAACTTTGGGATGGACATGAATACTGCTAGCCACTCCAAAGATTTCTCTCATTAGTAAGCCTTTTAGGTGGCTCCTGCCGCTCCCTTCAACTGATATCCCAAAGTCCAGATTAGGACTGATAGAGGAAAAGGCAGGGAGGAATGGGGAGAGTACATTCCAAAGAACAAATGCAGTAGATAAAAAATCCCTGTCTCTTTTAGGCCCTTTTTACATGAGTTGCACCCACTCATGGTGACACGGGTCTGCTGCATGGACATGAGCGGGTGGCGCCGTGTGACTGCTGCAGCAGGTGGGTTGGCATGCGTGCTGCTGCGAAGCATGCATGCCTACCCACCTCCACCCATCACCCACTCAGGTAGCCAAAACAGTGACTGATCCATGAGTGGGGATGTGTGGAGATGCGAGGGGGATCGATGTGTGTTCATGTACACTGCCCCCCTACACCACCCACGCTGCCGCCTGCACACCCATTTCCCCTGCAGCCGCGGCTCATTTAAAAAGGGTCTTAGAGAGAGTCTCACCTTTGGGAGATTAAATAACAGATGGCTCAAGGAGGAGATGATGTTGATGATGATGACGACAACAATGACCTTCTTCTTCCTCTTCTCCACCTCCCAACCCCAAGATTCCAATTCCCACATCTCCACATTGTCTCCCTCCTTCCATGCCACCCCTCACACACACACACACACTTGGCATCTCACCACAACTGCCCTCCCTGCAGTAAATGTTTTATCCTCCCAGTTCAAATGGAAAATTCCTGTGACTTGTCATTACTTTTGTCATGTTTCAGTACTTTCACCACTTTTATACCTGTCTTTGCACAAAAATCGCCATCCTCACTACATTTCCAGAGCCACCTTCCCTACTTTTGCACATACTACTCTTGCACCCAACACTAAATGGAGGTAAACCTTATGTAACATAATGGTAGTGAAAGCTAGAGTGGATAATCCACTTTTCTGACTTTTCCTCATTTTGTAAAGGAGTGCTTTTCCACATCAGAATTTCAAAATTACTACTCTGAATTTAAAACAACAAAAAAACAACAACACAGGCAATAAGAAGACACCCATTCTGAGATCTAGAATGTCTATCACTTACTACTATTCAGTGTACTAGCTACCCACTGATGAGAAAGGGTTGCCATTTTAACAGATTTTCTCCAAATTTGGACACTTTCACACCTTACCCAAGCAACCGCTCTTACTAACTTTCATAACATTAGGACATATTCTTCCAATTTTAAAATGATTAGAATATGATTTTAAAGGTGTATTTGACACACCTTAATTATTGAGCCACTACTGCAGGGTTAAAATATATGTGTTTGGAGAGACAATGGGGCCAATCTAATGCCCTGCACACAGCATGTGCAGGTGCGCACGTGGATCCCAAGTGGGAGTCACATGCACCCATTAGCAGAATATTGCATCACACGTGACCCGCGTGGATACACACAGAATTCATGTGCACAGTGAGCAGGAGGGGGTTTGGGGATTACAGCCAATGTAAATAAAGCACACCTGGTGAAGAATTCCGGTGAAAAAGACTTGACTGTTCAGTGACAGACTTTGCTCTAATCTTGTGGGTACTCACACCCCCCCCCCATGACATTAAACCATGATAGAGCCTCTTAAGGAACTTCCTTAAGTGAAGAGAGGGTGGGAAAGCACAGATTACAGACCTTGAACTTGGGTCCCTGGGGCTTCCAAACCACCCCTTACTCCCTATGCCAAAGCAGCCCAGGACAGGGTCCTGAGAATTGCCCTCATGAGATGCACTCTGCCCAGCATGCTGCTGTGATTGGAGGCAGCCATGTGACTAGGGAAACAGTAACCCATTGGCTCCCCTCATGTATTTATTTCCTCTTCCTGCTGTACCTCCCTGTCTAAGCAATCTGCCATTGACTGCTGAACAGACCAGCTCCCTGGAGCTCTTCTGCCTAGACTACCTGCCCTCCACCCCAATTCACTGATATACTTCAGCTCTACTCTGACCCTCCTAATCACCCTGCTCATCAACCTTTGGACCTGCCTTCCTCTACAGACTGACACTGGCCTGGTCCCAAGTGGCAAACTGCATAGACCCCTGGACTGCTGCTACTGAACTGCCTGTGAGTTGCAGGATCAGGCCGTCCCCATTCATGCCATCCCCATTCATGTAATATCCAGTCAACGATGGCAATGGCAGAAATTTAGGTACGTAAATTAGCGAATGCTCTGATTGTACATAGATATATTTTCTATATAAAGAAAATTTGACCTGAAAAGTTCCTTTCAAACTTCGCAAATAATGTAATGATTCATTACAGTATTTTCTTAACGTTGTTTGAACCTAAATAGGAACTGTGTTCACTAATTCGGGTAGCTTAGCCGTAGTGATTAAATTGCCATTCTAGCTGACTGACTTAGACAAAATTGAGAGTAGTGACTGTGGGAATTACTACTCCTGTATCACTAATGAGAGCGAAGGATGTAATTCCTCACACACTGTGCTTGAAATTGCATCAGCCAACTCTGGAATAATATGAACATCTAATCAACACATGTTGTTATTCTAAGCAACAATCACTGTCATAAAAATCTGATTTTTAATATAGCTACAGGTGCATATAATAAAGACAGCAATAATCTCCCTTGACTTTCCCCCTGCAGACTTCCATTTTCTTTTCTACTTTCTAGAACATTTCTGTTTAGATACAAAATAAAAAGAATTCAAAATGTGCCACAAGTTTCAGTGTTGTGAAGATCAGAAACTATGGATTTTGGGGAAGGAAAGAAGCAGCATCGTTCAAATTTATTTTGTTCTTAAATAGCTACATTTTAAGACTAGAAAAATGCTCAAGTAAAACATAGGAATAGTTATAAAACATTCTGGGTCTACGGTGCACAATTGGTCTCACTGGCACTCAGACTGACAAACGTTGTAGTGAAACAGTAAAAGGAACACTCATGTTGTCTAAATTTAAAGTTTAATTTGCTGTCACCCTATGTTGTTACCAATTGCACTATTCATTATTGCTTGTAAACTTCTTCTCCTTTCTTTCAAAGAGGATATTAAAACAAAAATTCTATGCACCCAAACTCAATAAGTCTGGTTTCCTAAAAGGGGGAACAATGTTCAATGTAAGTCAATGTTTGTTTTTTCTCACTATAAAAGAGGCCACATCTCCTCGTCCGATATAGATATTGTTATTAGTTTTGGTGTTCTTACTTGCCTATTAGGGATGGGACTCTGGGAAAAATTTCGGTTTTGGTTCTCATGTATTTTGGTTCTTTTTCGGTTTCGGTACTATTGGATCTTTTGCATTGATTTTTGTACGGATTTTTAACATTGCATTTTTTCAATAGGGGACAAACTGCAATGTTAAAAATCTGGTACAAAAATCAGTGCAAAAGATCCAATAGTATCAAAACCGAAAGAGAACCGACATTTTGGATTAATCCGAAATGGCCATTTCAGTTTTATCCGAAACCGAAATTCCCATCCCCATTGCCTATGGTCTTCTGCCCCTTCACCAACCTTGTTTAAAATTGAAGTGCAAAGTTATAAAGGAGGAGATAATACTCAAGGTATTATCTTGAGTATTATCTCAAGATAAAGGGGGCTGCACTATCTGTCCAGATGCACCTATTGTTGCAAAATTGGGGAACCTACTTATTTTCGGCCCTCTCTCCCTCTGAAAAATGTGTTTGAAATCAACCTCAGGGACCTGACAGTATTATGCTCATAAGGCTCAATGCAAGTCAATATGATTTTTCAGCTATAAAGGAGACATATCTCCATCCATGTGCACCACTTTTGGGTACGTTTGTGTTTTCTGGCACTCTGCCATGTATGATAAGCCTAGCTTTGCACATATCAAAGAGAAGCTTATAATTAATCATGGTTGAAAGATAAGTCTTAGGGAAAAAGAACAGCATGACTTACACCTGCAACACTATGAATTTCAGTAGAAGCAATGTGTCCCACCTATCAGATAAAGTGAGAATATACCACTTAATTGCACCAATGATTCTTTACTACCATGGATAGAAAATTAAGGACAAGGATCCTGCCTGCTAAGTTCACTTTGTTCCATTTTTGTGGTGCAAACTGAACTTTAAAAGCAACTGCTGATGGCCCCTAGAGATTTCTTTGTGTATAGGACCACACTTCAGTGGTATGAGTAAAAACTATACTTCAACAGCTTTAAACTTACATTGTAACTGGCAAGTAAGAATAAGGGAATGAATTGTAACTAAGGCTGAAATGAAAAGTAAAATTTTTATTCATGAGTATTTTTGAGTTTCCGAGAACTGGCTCCAAGTAATTGGCCAGACCTTGGAAACTTGGACAAATGCACATTGCTTGGTAAAATACCCAGTAAAATAAAACCAAGTACCAAGTATTTTCCACGTACCGAGTCACCTTATATAGGGGAAGGAAAAGTCCTGTACGTTGGCATATGTTGGTTTACTGAGTACTCAAGGAATTGGCCAGGATTCGGTACTCGGTCCAGTACCGACCAAGTCTAATACCCAGATACTCGGTAAAAAATAGAGTAATTTTGAATACTGAGTTTCAGCACTAATTGTAACTTGCTTTCTGTCAGCCTTCCTTTTCTACTGAAGTATCAGGTCCTTTAAGATCAGAGTTTACATACTGATACAAAGCTTGCTGAAGTCAACTGAAAGACTTCTGCTTCGATCAGTTTTCAGAGAAAAGATGCAGACTGGAAACTGTTCTTACCTAGGCAGGCAGGTAAGGAGCTGCTCCATTGACCATTGCTCCGGCACTGAGCTCGAGAAGCACCCTGAAGTAAATAGCCGGTGCTGCAGGTGAAGTTTACAACGTCATTTAAATTGAACTCACTGCCATTTGTTACACCATGAGCAGGGTTTCCAGGATGGCCACATGTGATTGCTATTAAAATAAAATACACAGAACAATGGTTAGTTGAAATATGAAAGGGGAAAGAGTGGGGGGGGGGGCAAGGATCTGGTGCTATATAATGCCTTAATGAAAAGAGCATACATAAAAATAGCTACATCTTAATGTACTTTTTTTTTTATGATAAATCTCATCAACCTTTATCCAGTTATAGCAAATTAAGAGACCCAAATTAATTCACAGAAAAATTCAGTATCAAACCAAGAGTAAATAAATTTATTACCGACAAATAAATGTATTACTGACAACGTAAGTTAGAAGTCAGTCCCATTAGTTATCCTATGTTATCCTATGTATCTTGCAAGATGGGATCAGATAAATGGGCCCTTTAGTCCAACATCCCATTTTTCATAAAATTATAGCATTGGACGGGACTTCAACCCCCGGATGCCCTATTCCTACAACGTTACTGAAAGATGCTTACCCAGCCGGTTCTTAGAAACACTCAGTGAAGGAGATTTGATAGTATTTGATATTAGGTGATTCAGAAAAGAATAAGAATAAGTAACACCAAATAAGAAACACAATGGTGGATGTGCATGGATAATAATAAAAAAATTCCTAGCCAAAATAAGCCAGTAATTGTTTTCTTCCCCTGAAACATGAGGCGGGTCTGTCTATATCCCTTGTACATTGATATTTCACTGTAGCTAATGGTGTTATTTTAAACAACTTTGCAATCTTGCTAAAGCTGTTCTCAGGAGTATATTGTTGCAGGGAGCTATATAGATATATCACTTGTTTTGTAAGCAGACATTCCCATCATGGCTTTTAAATTTGTTGCTGTAGCTCATACAGGATGTAATTCAGGGGTGACAAGACCAACGGTACACATCATCCACTTGATTTGGGTGTCACCTTTCTGTGGTCTACCAGGACTTCTCCTCCTGGCTCCATCCCATAAGACCCATCTCACTGGTTCCCAGGCCTACAACACTTCAGCACCTGGTCTCAGGAGTACAAAGCATCACTTCCCGTTAGAGAGAGCTTTCTCTGCCACACTGCAGGGACTCTCCTGCCCATCTTCGACCTGGAGATGCTCCACGGGTACTAGTCCCATTCACCTTCCTAGAGGTGAACTTTGCAAGGCTAGTTCCCCTCCTCACACTATGATTTACTGGAGACTAACTAGCTTGTTATTTACCAGTAGATCACAACCTACTCCTTGGCTACCCCTGGTGTAGTTGCTAACAACTATAATTTTAGATTACAATTGCAGGCAGCTGTCATATTTATTTATTTATTTATTTATTTATTTATAAGTTAGTTATTTTATTTTAGGGATTTTTAGCCTGCCTGCTCTTTCCTGAAGGCTCAGAATCAGTAACAACATATGTAAAATATATAAAACACCTTAAGAATGTAAGCAATATATATGTTTATACATTTATAAATTTATAATTTATACACTTTTATGACATTTTAAAACACAGTGCCCAGAAACCTATCCTTTCCTACTAAATGCCTGGACAAATAACTAAATCTTACATTGCCTCCAAAAAATGTTCAGGCTCCATGTGGATCCCTAGGGACAGGAAATTCCAGAGCTGCGGAGAAGCTACTGATAATACCTCTCTGTGTGTCCTAGCCATATAGTGCAAGGCTGGTTCTTTCAAGCGGGCATCCCCTAATGATGCTAGGAATTGTAATGAAACAAAAGGGAGGAGGCAGTCTTTTAGATATGTAGGGCTCAAAGTGTTTAGGGCTTTATGGCTCAAAACCAGCATCTTGAATTATGAACATGAACTGGCCCTTTCTTGTGTAACAATGTAATACATATACATTTGGACATGAAGTCAGTAATAGAAAGTGGTTTGAAAATTTCATTTATGTTAAAAATGCTATGTGATTTTGGAGTCCAAGTCTTCTTTTTAAAAAGTTACCAAGGCACTTAATGAGCTAAATACCAAGAATTTTCAATAAGAAACCAGCTTACAACTGCCTCAGCTACTTATGTAAATATGTTTTAAGTTATTAAGTCACTTTTGGTACCTTTGATAATTTTACCTTGGTTGTCTCATTGTCTAAGTGTATTTTCTAAAACTGGGACTAGTTTCTTGGAAATCAATGAGAGTTTTCTCCAGACAAGGGATATAGGGTAATTTCAGATGTTACGATATCGCAGTCAACCACAGTGAACCACACTCAATCCCCCCAGTGTGGCCAATGAGCCCTGAACATCTGTTCAGCGGCATGCAGATGTTCACCACAGTCAATCACTGGTAGGGGCCATGGCCAACCACGGTTCTGGAGCTCAAGATGGGAGCAGGTCCAGAACCGTGGTCAACGCAATCCCCACCAGGAAACGGCCAAAAGTAACGTCTGAAGAGCAACCACCAGGCACGATCACACAGAACGATCACACGCCGTGGCGAATGCATGCAGCGTCGCTGCCAGACAACACCCAACAAACGGAACAAGGAAGGATATTTAAAGGGCACACTACACCAGGGGCATGAGGTGGCGAGACAGGAAGAGACAGGACAGTGATGAAACGTGAGGAGCATCATCAGGAGCCGGAACAACCCGCCCCACCGGGGGATACCGAACAAGGGACGGAGGCCCCCCACAAAAGGGTCCGGCGACCACCATGGGACAGTCAGGGGTCTGTGGGGGTGCAAGGGTAGTGGACAGCCATGGAGGGAGGACAAGAGGGCGGGGGCTGGGGTCAGGAACGGCATAATCACAGCAACCAACACCCCATGTCCACTCAACAGACCAGGAAATGTGCCCGAGCACCAGAACCCCCACAGGACACTAGCAGGGAGGATCTGGAGGAGGCGGAGGAGGAGGTGGCAGCACAGGAGCAGAAGGGCCCAGCACAGAGATGGAGGTACCAGAGAGGAGGGCAGTGGGGAGTCCAGGAGACCCAGGACTTCATCAGGATCTGGGGGTCCCTGGAAAACCAGGTATAGCTTGCGGTGAAGAAGTGTAACGAGCACATGTTTGACGTGATAGGGAGGGAAATGGGGGAGGCCGGATACCAGAGGTCGGCAACACAGTGCCGGTCCAAGACCAAGGAACTCAAGAGGAGTTACAAGCACATAAAGGACAATAACCGGAGATCCAGTCACGCAGCGCAGACTGTGCCCTATTATGATGCCCTGGACCAGATCCTCCACATGAAGAGATCCATCGTGGCCCCTGGCTGGTAGGGAGCGCTGTGGCACAGGGCCAGACACGGGAGGATGTCCTACCTTCCATGGCAGCACCGGGTGCACCCTCTGACACCACTGGAGCCGCACCCCAAGATGAATGGCCCGGGACCTCGGGGACCACCAGCCCCCCATCATGGACAGGCACAGGGAGCCCACAACTGCACTCGGGGTCGGGCTCCGACGATGACAAGCTGGTCACCCTGAGCCAGTGGATGTGAGGGGAGCACTCCGAGCAGAGCCCCATTGAGCAGCTAGCAATGGAGGACTCAGAGACAGACATAGGAGGTAGGCACAGGGTGTGGAAGGCACAGGGGCCTGCACAGACCCAGTGAGGGAGTAGGGGGGGTACTACAGGCAGGGAACTATACCAACCAACCCCCCCTCCTGTACCGCAGGAGCGACTGAGGGAGAGGAGGAGGCAGTGGAGGGCGAACGGGCACTGGGAGCAGTGGATCACGTGGCAGAAGATAAGCGAAAGGATGAGGCCCACCAGAAGCCAGGAGAGGGACAGGGGGGTGGGTGGGCGGGACATGGGGGTAGGACAGGGGAACCCCACTGCCACACCCCCACAGCCATTCCCACACAGGACCACTACCACTGCTGCGGGAGGACCAGCAGCACCAGCAGCAACAGCGCGTGGAGTGAGGTGAGCGGGCAGGGGGAGGGGACCCGACCACCCAAGGGGAAGGAGGAGGGATGAGCAGGCATACCAGGCTCCACCCCAGAACCATTCCGGGGGAGCACACATGCAGCTAATGGCTGCCCAACCAAGCTAACCGAACCCGTATCCCACAAATCCGCTGCCCCAGCAGCCACTCCAGCTCCAAGAAAGACCAGTGCCAGTGACCCAGAGGATGCAGGAACACAGGGCACATGTGCGCCGCTGGCGGGAAGACCTGATGGAGGAGATAATGCAGACCAGCGTGGATCAGGGGGAGGTGATGATCACCTCCATTGACAGGATGGAGGGCCATAGAGCAGGTGGAGGGATGGGACAGGCACCTCCTAGCCGAGATGCAGATGGAGAGGCGTCTGCAGAGATGGAACCACAAGCAGCAGATGGAGGCGATACAGCGGTTGACGGACACCATCGACCGCCGGGACAATAAGCACTCCCGGAAGCTGGACCGGTCCCTCAAGACTGGCACCTCGCTGCTGCTATATCCTACATCATGGTGGCAGCACCCCTGGGTGTCATACCGGCTGTAGCCCCACACCCACCAGCCATCCCACCACCGGTGCCCAACCCACAGCAGCAGCCCCGACCACAGGGCCCACGCATCTGCCTCCCCATCCCACTGGGGCTGAGATGGCAACAGCCACCCCGCCAGGTGCAGCAGCACCAGGCAGTCCCAGACCAGCCTTCAGCAGCAGCCACAGACAGAGGAGAGCCAGGAGCCCGCGCAGAGCCAGGAAGCGCTGGAGGGGGACACCAATGCGGGTGAGAGCGGCCCTCAGAGCAGCACACACAGCGATGTAAAGGTTGCCCCAGGAAGCAGGAGGGGGCAGGGGTAAGGGGAGGGGGATTAGGGCATGGGGGTCACTGTACATCCAATAAAGACACCTTTATTCACTGTAACCATCACGTCCGTCATTCATTGATACACACACCGGGAACCCCGAGCTCAGCGTGTGAGGCTCGGGCACTCCCCGGCACAGGCATGGCAGGGGTCCTGCCCCACGGACCCCGGGATTCTCAGGCCTGGGTCAACCATGTTATGTTCCTTGTAAGTGCTGCTTGGATCCGCTTAGCATAATGGTACTCCCTGCAGTTCACTACATTCATGTATAGCGGAATGGGGCCAGCTGGTCACTGTGGCCTGGGATACCCAAGGGCCACTCCATCGGTCTCACAGATGATGTGCAATATGCAGCAGGTGCCAATTACCAGGGCGGAGGTCTCCACCGAGTAGTCCCAGGTGCCCGGCCAGGCACCTCCATCTCTGCTTGAGGGCATCAAAGGCCCTCTCGACCATGGTCCTCGCGTTGCACAGGTGGGTGTTGTACAGGACCTTCATCTGGTTCTGGGCCACCAGATAGGCCTTCATGAGCCAGCGGAGAAGTGGATAGGCCGGGTCCCCGATGATGCAGGGGGGGCATGAACACTCCCTCGATTTGGGTCATCTGCATGTTGGTATAGTCCCCCGTACATCCGTGCAAAGAGGGGGGAGATGGCGAGGATCCGGGCATCATGGCTGTGGCCAGAGTGGCCAGTGAAGGTGTCCATGAACTGGCACCAGTGATCGACAATGGCCTGGAGCTGCAACAAGTGGTAACCATGCCTGTTGATGTACTCGGCCGCATCATCGTGGGGGAGGGCGGAGGATCTCCACATGGGTGCCATCGATCGCGCCCAGGCAGTTTGGGCACCCGGTAGCCTCATAGCCAGCCATCACAGCCCCCTGATCCATGAGCTGGATCACACGGTCGAGGAGGACAGCCTCACAGAAGTCGTGGATGATGCCGGTGACAGTTGTGAGGCCCACTCCGAAGTGTTGAGCCATGGAACAGCAGGAATACGGGGTTGCCAGGGCCCAGACAGCTACGCCCACCCACTGTGTAACTGGGATAGGGGAGCACATGGGAGTGTGCAGCCGCTTCATCCAGGGCCGCAGATGCTCTGCCAGTCACAGGAAGGTACACCAGTCCATCCGGAAGTGTATCCTCCAAGAAGCATCATCCCATCGTGTCAGGGCCCCCTCCCACCATTTCTGGGTCCTGGGCACGGTCCAGAGGCGCCTGTCGATGGGCATAGCGAGCATGACAGCACTGAAGAGGGCTGCCCTCCTCCAGTAGTGGCGTGCAGCTGCTTGCCTGAGGGCAGCCGGACGGGTGTGTGCAATCAGCAGGGCCCTGCGGTACGTCCCAGAGAGCCTGCATGCCATGCGCATGGCCTCGATGCGGTGGTACCTGTAGTGGGTGAGCAGGCTGGTTGCAGAGAACTGAGCGAGGCATTCACGTACCCCAGTGTACATCTTGAGCAGCTCCGTGGTCACCCGCTGGAGTTCAATGTGCTGGTGGTACCACTCAGCTATAATCTCCAGTAGGAGCCAGCAGGCACCCCACTGGTTCGCTTCCATGTCAGGTACCTGCGAGGACCTTAGCTGGTAGGTGCCCCAGGAGCATCAGGCAGTGTCAGGCACACTGCTCGGAGGCATGCTCATGCCACTATGCTGCAGGTTGTGGCTCACTATAAAGGGCCTGGGGCCACATACCACTGGCTATCCATTGGGCCCTGTACCTAGGTGCTGCACTGATTGGTTGGGGGATATGAGTTAACGGGTACTCCTGGTGGTACGGGGTCGCTCAACCATACCAGGGGGCACCGCCTGTAGGTCCTGTGCCCTCTGGTGCCAGTCGCTACCGCCTATTGTGGTGTTGGGTGCTCGTGTGCGTGGGAGGGGGGGAGGGCTGTACCCCCAGCGTGTAGGTGGCTTAATGGGGCCTTGGAGGGTGAATGAACATTGTGTGCGTACCATTGCTCCCTGTGTGTAGGCCGTCTCTGGCCTTGGATTCCTTCAGCTGTGCTGTGTCCGCTCCCCACGCATTGCTTCCCTGCCGTCCCGTTGTGCTGCCCTTATGCTTATCGTGTGGGCTTGGACCTCCCCTGGTTGCCTCACCTGCCTGCCATGGTTTGAGGGGCCCCACTGTCCTTGATTATCAGATCCTCTGCCAGTTGCACCATGGCCAATGCTGCTGCATCAGAGCTGCTGCTCAGCAGTTCCGCAGCCAGTCCGTGTTGCTGGACCTACAGGGAGACCATGGCTCTAGCTGGCCTGTGGCATTCCCCTGGCATTCAACTGTTTCTTGGCTCCCCTTCTACTCTCCCAGATGCTTATCGGTGTCTGAGTTAGAGCCTCCGCTGCTTTGGATATGTGGCTACCGCTTGCGAGTGCCGGCTCCATCCTGTAGAGCTGGGCCTCCATCCCTTTCTGGATGGGTGCATTCCAGAGCTGAGGGGGTTGCTGGTGTCCTGGTCTGCTGTTGAGACTGTCAACTCTCTCTGTCTGTGCCTTGTCCAGCTTCCAGACCTGTCTGGCGGAGGGCGGCACTGCCCTGGCTGTGTCCTACTTCTGCTGCATCCTAGGGGCCCGTGGCTACCAGTGTTCCTGTGGGGCATCGTATTACTGCCGGCTGGAGCTCGGACAACTGTCGTGGCCCCCTGATGCCCACTATGCCTTGTCTGATCCCACCAGACCTGAGCTGCTAGCGCTGTCTGAGGTGTGGTCCTGTGCCGATGTTCAGGTTGGGCTCACCGGTCCCAGTCCTTTTGAGGCCTACTATCTTGTTGCCTACCACATGGCACGGATGGGCTATCGCCGGGGCATGTTGCAGTGGTCCCACTACGTTCATCTTTTGGGCCACCCCATCCCTACCCCCTTTGTGACCCCATGTAGATAGCTCTAGGTCCCCCCTGGGTCATCTGTGTCCCGACTATCACCTCCACCAGGTGCTCCCTGCACCTTCCTGGCCCTTCCATTCTGTGACCCGCTGCACTGTTCCCATTTTGGACCCGCTGCTGTCCCGGCTCCATCTGCTCCCCACGTTCCGCTCGGCTGTGCTGGTTCACCTGCACCCTGGGGCCGTCTGTGTGGCACCGCTGCACCATATGTACCCTTGGGGTTCGTTTCCATGACCCGCCCCCATGTCAACTGTTAGCTGCTGTACTGGGGATCTCCGTGGACCTTTGCACCCATTGTTCAGCCGGCTCCCAGCCAGTGTCTGTGATCAGCCCCCACCCCCATGATGCTCCATGACTATTTGTGACTGGGGTTCCCTTGCTCGTGCCACCTGGCATCCCCTTGTTGGGGAGGGGGGAGCACCATCAGCTGTCCGTGACTTGGGACTCTCTTTCCTCGCTGGCTGTGCATTACCATCTGGGACCGTTTGTCTTGCTGCTGGGACCTGCCTCTGCCGTCCCCACTGTCTTCCTCGGATTGGTGGATCGTCCCCTGTGACCCTGCTCTGTCACCATGTGGACCCCTATCTGTTCAGCGGCCTGTGTTGCTGTGGGTGCCTCGTGCTGCCTGTGCTGTCCCTGGGGTTTTGGATGCCTGCTCCTGTGTCCTCTGTTCCAGCCCCAGCCCCCCTCCTGTTTGTTGCCCATTGTTGGCCTCAGCCTCCCTCCCCCGTGTCCTTGCTGCTGTCTGTTGGGCTGCCCGGTGTGGTGTTCCCCATCCCCCCTTGTGTGCCCCTGTGTGTCTCCCCCTTTCTCCCTTTCAGCTGTGTGTGCGCTCGCCAGCGTGTGTGGTTTGTGTTCAACTCTGTCTGTGGCTTCCTTCTCCCTGTTGTGTGTTTGCAGCTCAGCCGTGCACCTCCCTCCTCCCCTTCCTTCCCATTTCCCTCGCATGGGTGGTGCCTTGTGGTGCTTTTGGCTTCCTTTGCCCTCAGTCAGCCATGTCTGTGTCCTGCCCTTCCCTGGTGGCTTCTGGGGGTTCTTGCCACGGTCCGGGATTGGTGTCACGTCTGTTGCGCTATCCTGGATCGTGGCCTGGCTGTCTGTTTCCTTGCCGTGGTCCCGCTCCTGTCATGCCTTTTTGGGGCCTGCTGGAACCACGGGTGGGGGTTGGGTGGCTAGCCACAGTTGGGAATCCACTGTGGTGACCCGGGAGCGGGTAACGTCTGAAATTACCCTAAATGACAGCTCATCAACTTGTCTAATGAAGCAAATCTGAAATCAATGGAGTCATGCCGGTTTACACCAGTTAAGCATGTGGACCTAAAAGTCTAAGTCAGTAAAATCTACTTATTAGACAGGAGTGACTGGAGGCTGATTTGATTGTTTCTTTTAAAGCCACTGCTGATTACCAACTGTTTTTAATTCACAATAAGCAAAGCAATTTCTAGCATCCTAAATAAATCACTAAACATGATTTTAACATAATAAAATTATATTTTAAGGGTACTGCTATCTGATATTTTCTCTGATATGTCCTGTTGAATTCAGCAAACCATCAGAACAGATTATATATAGTAAGTTTTTACAAGATAAATTGAGGTCTTCTATAAAAATTCTCAAAGGGTAAAAACAGATGTGCACCCGGCAGGACTGCACATGTCCGGAGAGCTTTCCTGCCACCTGCATGGGCCTGGAGCACAACAAACATGCAGGTGGCCGGCACTGCCCATGTCCTGCTCCCAGGACGCCACCATGACGGAGAGTCATGGCAGCCAATGAGGCATAGCCATGGTGGCTGGCCAGGATGGCCTCCAGCCCTGGGTGGGTACGCTTCGTGGGAACAGATGTCCTCACCCCCTGTGGCCTTGTCAGGCAGGCTGTAGCCTGGGCTGTGACCTTTGGAGATTTGCCGAGGTCACAGCCCGGGAGTGTCACCAACATGACCCAGGGCAATCCTGGGCCAATATCTAGTGCAGGAGAGTCCCGGGCTACAGTGGGTGAAAGCAGGCCACAGCGGGCCAAAGTCACGTCTGTTTTTACCAAAAGTGTGAGACACTGATGTTTGTATTATTGTCCTTTCTAACAGATGCATATTCCAGTCACTCAGTTCCTATTTACACCCCTCATTACTCTTGACAGATGCTGCTTTTTGTGATGTCTTCCAGAAACCAAAGGTCTCAAATGCTTGGTCTAGTCCTACCATATTGCCATTATTGCTGTCACACATTGCTGACCTATTGACAGATCAAAGCTACAATTGTTGGGCTTGCAAAGAACTACAAGTGCTAAAAAATATAAAACAGGGCAAAGTGGATAATTTTGGCAGTACAATGTGTTTTTTCTCCCAATCTCTTAGAAGCTTTTAAACTGTCACAGAGTTACAATGTTTTAATTCTAAGTTTATTTGCAATATTATCATACCTTTTAATCGATAAATAACAAATATAGCTTGCCCCTTCTCTGAACCACTCAGCATATATACTAAACAGCTGGACAGGGATCTCTCAATAGCATGTGTAAAGTTAATTGTGAAAGTTATTTATTTTCCATTTTGAAGATATTTGTGATGTTAAAAGTGTAGGATTGTTAGGGTAAACTTTCACAAGACAAAAATAATGTTAAAGCATATTCCTCACATTTGATGTGCAAATAAACCTCTAGTGTTAGACTGCAAACTAAGGTTTTGACAATTGTACCAAAGGTGAAGACGATGATGAAAATTGTGTACTGGGGGGGGGGGTATTTTTATTTTATTTTAAGAAGTGCGGAGACTTAATTAAAATTGAAGAGACACACTAAAAAGCAAAGTAGGGCAAATTAAATGACTAGCCAGAGAGAATCATCCCCCACTCCTACTCTAATCCAAAAATTATACTAAAAAAATAGTGTAATCCAAAAATGAGGAAAAAAATAAGGCAAAGAAAACTAAAAACTTCTGTAATTGAGGGTGAGCTTCTTGACAGTACGTAAGCAAGTTAGTGGCAGAGATCCCATGATATTTTGAAACATTCACATTTAATATTCAGTACAAATACTACTTACGGACACAAACTGGTGTCTGCCCAGACCATTTATGATCTTGAAGGCATATTCTTACAGATGTACCAACAAGTCGAAATCCAGGGTTACACTGATACACCACAGTGTCACGGTAGCTGAAGCCATCTCCACTAATGTGACCATTTACAATTGGATCTGGAGAACCACAGTGGACAGCTAGATTAAAAAAGAAAAAACAGACCAAGAAACATATATGTTAATATCATTTAAATACTAAAACAAGCGGTTCATTAGCGAGGATACTAAACCTGACCTCCCAAAACCTATGTTCATTTTTAAACAGGCACGGCTGGGGGGTGGGTCCATGTGCACATGCGTGGAGTGCCCATGCACATCCAGTGAGCGGGAGTGGAGGAGGCCGGAATGGGTGTGCACTGTTAACCATGCACGGCTTAGACTGCTCCCACATGCAGCATCTTGGATTTCCCCCCTGATGCTCTGTGCATGTGTCGTGGGAGCGTGCACCCACCCATGCCACCTTCAGATGGGCACTTGGGTGGGTAGTGGATGGGTGAACCTGGGTGGGCACGTCTTGGCTAAAAACGGCCTCTGTCTCACCCGGAAAGCATCCCTAGAAAACTGCGTGCTCTCTATTCATTTATCCCTTACGTACAAACCTTCAACCAGCCATCTATCCATTTCTACATTTTAAAATCTGAGGTGGGATTTTTTTAAATTATAATAGATTTTTGGTCCTGAAGGATGCTACATAAATAAGACAAAATTCTGAATTCATATAATTTTAAATAGACTTTTTTCCTATCTCTGAATATGTCTAATTCAGAACTGTAGGTTCCCCTCTCATCATAGGAGGTTATTTGGCTCTCAGTTCTTTTGTATTCACTCTAGTTCCTCTCTGTTTTTGAAGCAGTACATCTAATTACCATTCTTCCAACTGCAAAGAGCTTCAGAGAGAACGTGAACATTTGCCAGCACTGTTTTGTTTCCAGGCAGTTCAATTGTTCACTTGTTGTTAAGCTATAGAAAACATTTTCTGTCCCGCTTGCCATGGTCTCAACGAACAACCTCTAACATATTCACATCAAGGGATAAGAGACAAAATCCAACATTTTCAAACTTGATTTTTGGAGGTAAGAATTAAATCCACATTAAGGCATCTAAAGAAGTGACCAATGTTCTATATATTTAGGCACCTTCCTCATTTAGGCATCTACAAAATTTATTGTAAGTCCCCAAGAGGAGTTACAGTTGTTCCGCACCCCTTCGATAATACTCTTTCAACAGAAAGTAATTAAGGCCAGCACTGCCAAAAGAAGACACTGGTTTTGGATTCCCTGATTTTTGGGTGTCTTATCTGAGACACACAATGGGTGTTTTTACACACAAATTTCTCCTGGATGTTTGCTGTTACATCCTGAACTTTCTGTGTGTCTAATTCACTCACTCAGATCTTACACATCTGGATCTTTGAACTTTTGTGTAGAACTTCTCCCAGAACTTTTGTGTGTAAAAAATTCTCCTGCTAAACTGCTTTGCTCCAGGCAGCTGTGGTCACTTGTTTTCCATGGCAGCCCCTCACCTCTACAGCTGCAGCGACTTTAGGCTGACTCAGGGCAGTGTTTGTGTGAAGAATGCATCCAGGAACTGCCTCAGGGCAGTGTTTGTGTGTGAAGAATGCATCCGGAACTTACTGGTGGACTTGTAAACCCAGAAGATTGAAAAATCCGGAACTTTAACGTGTGTCTAAAAATACCCATTGTCTATTTTTAATGGTTTCGGGCACCTAAATCTCCCACCAGCTTCATGGGAACCTCTGGATGCTCAGCAATTCTCTGAGCTGATTTTCAGGTGTGAAAACCTGAAAACTAGGGCACCCCAAACCAAAAATCTGTTCAATTTTTTTTTCAGTCTCAGATGCTTTAACATCCCTATAGTATAATTCAGTCACTATTAAAGACAGATCCATCAGTCAAATCTGACTACTTTCTCCCACTTGTGGCTGCTTTTAGACGAGCAGGTCGCCATCGTGTGACCCGCTTACACAGAATTTCAAAATCTTACACAAAACGGCGGTGGGGATCACGTACATGAAAGGCGGCTGCGCATTATTTGCTGACCACGAATTAAATACCTCACAATCGAGGTATTTAATTTGCGGTCGGCAAGTAATGTGAGACTGCCTTTCATGCCCCCGCCGGCCGTCTCGTGTAATCCCGCATCGCGGGATTTTGAAATGTCACGCGACGGTGACCCGCTCATCTAAAAGCAGCCTGTGTTGCCTCAAATATATATTTTGATGGTGCTACTGCTACCTAACATTTTGTGGGGCTATCTATTTGACTGCAATTGTGTAGGGAAGTAAGATAACCTCTACCATTCCTTTGCAAAGCTGTGCGTCTCACAGATATATGTGGCTGAGTAAGAATCCTGAGAAGGCAGAGCATGCAATGCAAATTTTGTTTTAGGACCTTCTCCCGAAACCATGCAACTATACACTAGTCTTAGGGCTGTAGGCAAAGTATTTAACTAGTGCTTATATTTGGACAAAGGAATGGAGAGCATTCTCATCAATTTTGCTGACATCATGGGATTATAGCAAACTGGGACCATGGGTGGCAACAAAGGTCACAGGGTGGTCACCCATGGTACCATCACGTCTGAAAATACCCTAGATAACCCTAGAGGTTCCTTCCCATATTTTGAGTCTCTGATTCAATGATATGTCTTTTGGTTGACAATATGCCCTATGTTGCGTACCAGTGTGGTGTAGTGGGTAAGATGCAGTACATGAACCAAGAGATAGCGGGAGGCCCCTGGTTCAAGACTCACCATAGCCATGAACTCACTGGGTGACCTTGGATCAGTCCCAGATCTTTCAGCCTAACCTACCTCACAGAGTTGTTGTGAAGATTAAGAGTCAAATTAATGTTAGTTAGTTAATGAATTATAAGGCACTCGGAGCCAAACAGATTTAAAATAGGTAAATAAATATTTAATAATAAATGTAACAGGTGCAGAGAAAAAAAATGACAGAAGGAAAAAGCTGAATTTTATTATATAAATATGATTTGATTCAAAAGGTGTACTACTTTTGTTGACACTTTTCAGCCAGGCAAGCCCAAATCCTAAAATTCTTCATCATGAATTTTTTATTACAAAACAGCCAATGAATGAAAAATTGAAATACAGTGGCTGCAATGAAGCCAAACATACTGAGGCACAGGAAATCTCAGAGTGGCTGAGAAGTGCCAACTCAAGTATTACATTATGTCTATCTGATTGAAGACTTAACAGCCCTGTGCACTTTCCATGTGATTCATTTCACTTACAGATCACTTCGGTTAGTGGATTTAATGATTTCCTGTCAATTTGGACTTGGTTAGATTAAACACCCCAACCGCCAAAGAAGTAAAGGAGCAAGGCAATAAACCAGCAAATTTATGTAATTCCCCAATCAGGCCAAATTATGTCCTAAGTACATTAAGGAGGCTGTTAGTGGATCATTTCATAATATGCTTTCAAGAACTATAAAAAAAATTGGGGAACTGGTTCAAGGTTAGGCCAACACTTCAATTACAGAGCTTGCATGTAATTTACAATCAAACATACATTCTGGCACTTCTATTTATTTATGTATTTATTTATTTTTATAAAGAGAATCAGTCTCCACATGGATGCAGACGTAAAGTACAGGGATGGGCCTTAACAGCAGACCCTTTTAGTAATACAGAATTGTCTTAGTTTTTCTGGACTAGTTTTCACACACAGGAACGGAAGGAAGACAAAAGTGATTTTTATTGCAGAATTCTCCTGTTGTGCTACGGTGGAGAGAGTGTATTTAGTGTCTCTGAAAGTTATCACATTTATATCAGTCTCAGATCTTGAAAAATTGATAGAGTGACAGTTTTGAACCTGAAATTCATTGCATGACCAAATATTGGTGGGTGTCAACTGAAGAAAGTCAATGAGCTTTAAGCATATGCTTACTAAAATCTAGCATCTAGCTGTCCTAATAGGAACGGTCATCAGTATGCAATTAAGGTGAGTTGTTTGCTGTTAAATTGTTAAAAATCTCACCTATCAATCTACATGTACGAATATCTTCAGAAATAAATGTCAATGAATGAGACACATATTGATTGATTGATTGATTGATGAAAATTAGCAAAACCAGTAGGTGGGATGAGGCCAGTATAAAAATGTAGTCTTTGAACTTTAAGATACTTGGAGTAAAGATCCATTACTTCCTTTGAGATAAGCCAGATCCATCTAAGAAACTATTTTAAAATAGTAATAATATTGGCATTACTGATGCTCATAAAGGGCCATATTATCCTGTAAACATTTCCATGTACAGATCTATTAACATGAATAGATCCAAGCATTTTAGGGAGGCATCAAGATTAAGAAATGTATTAACTGGTATTTCTCCCCCAGAGCGGACCTTATATGTGTCTTACTGACTGTACTGCCAAAGTTTTCTAATTATTTTCCAAGAAGGTACAGCACAGTTCTATCAGACAAATCTTTGTGCATGCAGTGTGAAAGGAAGGCAACAGGCACAAAATTTGTGTAAACAAGGCTGCAGCTGTTTATTATTAAATAAAACTTTGATCTGGGCAAAATACCTGGGAGATAACAAACCAATAGACTTCCCCGAAGCCAAATTCAATGGCAGAAATACAATAATAATAATAATAATAATAATAATAATAATAAATCAGCGACTCTCTAAACCAGCAACCAAGACCCCTCCCTTTTTAGGGTCAAGGGGGAAGGGGTGGCGTGCTCCCATGATAGGAATTGGGTAATCCTGCATGGCTAGGCTGCTAGTGCCAACCCCCCCTGGTTTACTATCAATGCTGTGGGTTGGAGACCCCCTATTCGGCATTAACTTCATTGCAACCCAATCCTGAGGTGCCCCAAATATCCCTAAAACTATTCCGTTTTTACTTCAGCAAGCTTAATATGCCACTGGACTTCTGAGTTGCGACAAATTGTAACTATAACCAGCCACTTGAATTCATCCTGTATCACCCAAGATTTTAGACAATGGGTGGCAGCACTTTAGGGAAGGCAAAAAAAACCTTAAAGGCCCAGGCCAACCACCCTTATTCCTTCCCAGCACCAAATGAATGGTGATCAGATCAAATGGTGAGCTCAGGATCCTCTCTTTGGCAATGACCACTTCTGGTTAGTGCTGAAACTCGGTCTTCGGAAATCACCAAAGATTCTGGTCTTTGGTTCAGAATGTCCAAGTTCCGAAGTTCTGGGGACCAAGGCCGTTCTTCGGAAAACTTTGGAAAGCTTCGGAAAACTTTAGAAGCCGCTGCGCGCGTGGCTGAAGTTAAACATCTGGACATGAAACTTAGTGCCATATTTGGTAGGAGGGGTTATGGGAGGGGACAAATGAGTGATGGTAATCCAGATAGCAAGTTGTAATTGGATGGCCAAGGCAGATGGCAAGTTTTGTTTGGTTTGCAGGGTGAAATAAAAGTGACTGCACAGCCATTTTCCATTCTCTTTGGTGAATTTGGCCAGGCGCTACACTGCTGATCTGTAAGTAATCATCGAGGGGCAGGGGGGATTCCTGGCCTGGTATGGTATGGCATGGTGTGGTTTGGCCTTGCCTGTCCATAGGGGAATGGGGGTTACATTTTCTACCATGCCATGCTTTTTAAAAGATAATAATAATTGGGTGCCAGTGCCACATTGCTGCTGCCTGCTGCTTGGTTGGTTGTTGTATTCTTCTTGAGTGGCTATCCCACTCTTGCTAGCCTGCTTTTCTGTGCACTGCTTGGTTGGTATAATGATTTTAAAGTCGGCGCACTAACTGCTGATGGTGGGCCATACTGTGGGTACACTACTGTTGACTTTTTTTGGATTTCTGCATGCAGTTGCACTTTTGTGGGGTTGTCTTCTTGAGCGATCGTCCTACTCTTGCTAGCCTGCTTTTCTTGGGAGTGTTTTGGCTGTGGGTTCAAGAATGTTGCAAAGTTTCAAGTTTCTTGCTGGTTAATGGTGTATGGGGAGGGGA
Organism: Sphenodon punctatus; assembly: GCA_003113815.1. Classification (NCBI taxonomy): domain Eukaryota; kingdom Metazoa; phylum Chordata; class Lepidosauria; order Sphenodontia; family Sphenodontidae; genus Sphenodon; species Sphenodon punctatus. The sequence goes on along the minus strand of QEPC01000119.1, from coordinate 5,412,170 downwards.
GTTGTCTTGCATAGGTTAGCTGGGAAGACACAATGGATGCTTTTGGGGCACTGAGTAGTTCCAGGTTTCCATGATTCCGAGTTTCGAAGTTCCGAGTATTTCCAAGGTCCAGAATTTGCAGTTCCAAAATCCGGGTCCTCAGAAAAAGTTCCAAAGTGCGTAGAGTATCTGACCCGAGTACCCAGAACTTCGGCTTGAGCATCCAGAAATACTATTCAGTACAGCCCTACTTTTAGTCGATTCAGAGAATTACACAACGTGTCACAACAGAGTAATCCATTTTCTGCTATTTATTTACTTCCAGTTCCTGACAGTCAAAGATTACATCCCCAGATCAGCTTAGCTAATAGCCATCTATAGAGGTATCTTCTAGGAACTTATCCAATCCTTTTTTTAATCTAGTTATATGAAGGGATGATAACTCTTAGATTGTAATGCGCTTGGGACAGGGACCTGTCTCTAATTAATGATTGTTCAGAGCCAGGTACATTGCTGGCATTTCATCAATCATCATCATCATCATCATCATCATAATAATAATAATAATACATAAAACAAACCCATATCCCTTGTGAAAGGATATGGGTCTCCAGGAAGAATACGGCCCCCTGTTGTATTACTCTTCTCCCCTGGCCTCATTTGCATTTCTGTGTTGCTCCTCCTGAAAGTTTATGTAGGAAGCAAATATAATATAAACTTACGGACAGCAGCTGGTTTTTTAACAATCAATAATTCTCACCCTATGCATGGAGGAGGACACATTCTAAAGCAGGGTATATGATATAAAGAATGTTTTCCCAATCTAGTACATCACTGAACTTTTTCTGAATAATAAATTTGTTAGACATTAGAAAGTCCTGCTTTCTAGACTTTATTCACTATGCTCACTGGAATAACTATGTGCAATGTTTTCCTCCATATTCATGCCATTATTTCATATAAATACACTTAATTTTAGTAATGTCAATTTTAGTATGTAAAATTAATAAATAAATGATTAAATAATTTAGCAAGACTCTCGACATACCTTGTAATAAAATTCTTCAGAGACTGCTGCTAAAAGTATGACTGTCATGCCATGGTATTTACAGAATGGTGATTCCTTCTGCAAATCATCATCATGGCAGAGAAATGCAGTTGGTTTACTGATTTAGCATCAATTAACAGAAGACAAAATACTTGTGAGGAGGCAGGGTAGGAGAATTATTCATCACAGTAATTTTGATGATTATATGTTGATGTGTGGATAAGTTATCCTGTGCAAAACCCACTCAACAAAGAATATGGTTTGTAAATACAAGTTGCAGCCCTCAGTGACAGTACAGTTAGAATTCAAGCTTCTTGTGTTTCAATTTACAATGGATGAATCAGACTAGAATGAAATAATCTGCTGCAGTGTACATGCTGATGGTACCTTTCCTCATAAGGTAAAATTAGCTGTGACTCAATAAATCAAAAAGGGGTCCCAGGATGAACAACAACGTTTTACCATTGAGGACCATAGGGGTGATGCTAGAAGTCTCAGTGCCTCAGTCTTTTTCACAATGGAAGAAATAAAGGAATGCAAGGTCACTTGAAAAGTAACTACAAACCATACTTAAACCCCTGCTACCGGTAGGTGAGAGTATTTAGCAGAAGATAGGCCAAACATCCATGACCATGAACTTGAGATATCGGAACTGGCCACTGAGAGACAGAATGCTGAGCTAGTTGGATGGCTGGTCCGACCTGCTATCGCACTTCTTATGTACTTCAAAATAATTGTTCATGTAGTACTCAAAACATATTACTCACTTGACATCAGTTCATTTCCAGGATCAATTCTGAGTATGATTTTTAAAGAAAACACAGCTATAAATATTTACCTAAACATCGGGTTTCAGTGCCACTCCAGAGTCCATTTGCTAAACATTCTCTGACATGAGATCCAACCAGTGTGTACCCTGTATTACAGGTGAAGATTGCTGTGGCCCCATACACTGTCAAGGTGCCAATCTTATTACCATTAGGTGGGGAAGGGAGGCCACCACAGGAGATAACTGAGGGGAAAACATAAAAATGCCAGTGAAATATAAAATCACTTCTGTGCAATCTCTTACATTTAAAAAACCCTTTAAGAATGTAGAAGGTTAGCTTTTCATAGATTTAGACTGTTATGGTTGTAGAATAGAATTCCTCTCAACTTTAGTTAGCCATATCCTTGGTTTGGGGCCACAAATCTTTCTGCTACTATAGTGACATGAAGGGGCTGGACTCTAAATTGCCAGAAAGGTTATCTTGGTGGTGATGAATTCTTGAGTTTAGTAGATCTAGCACAGTTAGCACAAGTTCCAGTCATTGTCCTTTACACACCAGAATAGGAAACATGCTTTGGAAATGAAAGAATGGGCATCTGTTCTGTTGTGCCTGGATTGACAGATGATCCCACGGAGCTCTTTAAATATTCACTACCTTCTGTCCTGGAGGCAGCCTGGAATCACCTCACTCGACAATTCCTGGACACAGATGAAGATCTGGCCCTGGGTCCCATTTAGAGGATCCATTTCAGTGCTGCTGAAACTGACCAGGCAATCCTCATCACTTCACAGCATCCTTCCTTGCTTCTCTCCAACTTCCTCTGAACAAGAGGTCAGGAGGGTGGGGAGTCTCGGCTTCTTTTTGATGGAAGGGTAGTGGGAAGGAGGATGCACCCAGACCCTTCTCCAGGTCCATTCTCCTTACTCAAATACCCCAGTGACAGCAGCAGCAATGGATTCTGATGTTGCTGCCAAGGTAGGAAAGAGGGAGATCAAATTGGAGCCTTTGAGTGGGAAGTTGTCAGTGTCATGTTGGTTAACTTAAAACCCACAGAATTTCAGGACTGAATGAGAACTCAAGAGTCATCTTGTCCATCTACATTCTAAGCCCCCCCCCCTTTTTTTTTACGAGCGACGCACCCACGCATACCCAGGCAGGTTGGCTGCGTGGGTGCCACCCATGTGAATACCGCTGTGAGTGGGTGGGCATGTGTGCATGCTCCAGTGACCCAACCATCTCCACCCATCACCCACGCATGGAACAACTGGACAAAACGGTGGTTGCTTCGTGCATAGAGGTGGGTGGAGACAGGTGTGCATACATGTACGCACGCACCCAAATGCTACGCACACACTGGTGCACACACCAATCCCTCACGCAGCCATGGCTCATTTAAAAAAGGCCTAAAACACTGAGGGCTGTGTCTTATTACAGAAACTGTCAGTTTATAACCAATTTATTTCTATCATTAGTAAGTAGTGGTAGAATACTTTCAATCTACTGTCTGTAGAAGGACAGAAAAACAAAATATTCTCACTTAAAATGAATGTTTTCTATTTCATTCGTTTCTGTATGAAGTAGACAGTTAGCACCAAATATTGTGTCAATAGGCATGTTTCTTACCCTTACAACTTGGTTTCTCATCACCTTCACTCCATGTTCCATTACTTCTGCACTGTACGAGTCTTTGACTCCCTAAATAATAGCCAGGACTGCAGCTCAGCATAACTTGTGTTCCAAATTCATTCAATGACCCCGAAATCAGTCTCCAGACAACATGTTCTGAGAGCAGCATCTCAATGCTCTGGCAACTCACAGCTGTGAAGAAAGGACACTCAGATATTAGCACTTTCCCCCCAACATTGCTTCACAGAACATGAATCAGATTCTTATTGACAGGAACCTTTCCCTGTGAAATTGAGCATGCTGTGAACACTTTTCAGATGAAAGTTCCAACAAAGTGTATCAGATTCTGCCCAACAAAAAGGTCAGATAGCAGTTAGCTTATGTTTTAATTTAGTTGCAGTAGAACAACTGTATACATATACAGTTTTAATTTCTAAGACAAATGTGATTTATTTAAAGCTAAAGAAGGCAGTTCAGAACATGGGATATTACATATATTCAAGGAATAGGAGATAATAATACAGACTACAATTCTATAGGATCCATTGCTGCAATCCATTGAAGTAAATGTGACTCTACAGGCACAGATGTATTTAGAACCATATCCAAAGTTCTTAATACTCAGTGGGTACTGCGGCTGATCTGACCCTCCCAGGATATGCCACTTTCTTATCTATAGGAAAAGTGAGATGCAGTTTCAACAAAATTTAAAAGGTTTCCTTTATCAACCAGAGTTTTATTTCCCTGTACCGAACATTTCTTTTTAAAAATAGCTCTAACAGCAGACTTCCAGGTGCTTCCAAAACACACCATGGCTAAAAGATTTAAACAGCAATAAAATCCTAAATACTTGGAAAGCAATGTTCTGTAAATATATAGTAGCTATTTACATTAAAATCCACACAATGGATACCATTAAAAGAAGACATTTGATACTCCAGAGTGATTGCAGCAACAGTGTATCTTGTATTCCAGATGCCACAACTACTGCAACAGAAAAAGTTAATGTTAAGCTTTGGACAATTGTCCACCTATTTTTATTATAGAGGTGCATGAGTGGCTCTATAGTTAAAGTGCCTTGCACTCTGTTAAAATCACAAAAATTCTACTTGTTATAAAATCTATACAATTTATCATATCACTGTGAAATTTTGTAGGGAGGATCACATGGGTGAGGGGTAGAAGCTGTCCAAATTAAAAGTTTCTAAAATTAGAGGCAGTACTGTGTTTTCTGGGCTTTGTGACTGTTTTCTCTCGATGCAGAAAAGTGTGTTTAAGGTTATTTGTCAGGAGGTGCAGAGGTCTTGGAAAATTCAAGTGTACATTGTAATGATTTCCTGAGTTTAGATTTTTAAAATGTGTTGCATAGTTTAAGTTATGATGTTTTGAATTTCCCATGTTATCATATGGAGGGAATTTTGTGGGTCATGCACAAGCAAGTGAAATCACAGGCTGAAATACAACATGTGTGAGGTTCCTGCATGGCCATTAGATGGCGTGCACAGAGCCCGTGTCAGAAGTTGGAGCCATAAATGGAACATTGTCCAGCCCCAGTCAGCTGCTGCAGATTGATATAGCGGGGACATGGTTATTGCTAGGACCAGCTACGGTAGGGTAAGAGCCACACACGAGGATTAGCTGCTTTCTGCTGCCTCTTCCTGGAGCAATGCACTGGCCAGCAGCTCAGGGAATTGATAAACTTCACGATAGGAAGCAGTGCCCATGTAGCAGCAGTAGCAACTTTCCCTCTTACTTGAAGGGTGTGGGGAGCTGCACTTTTGCCTCCTCAGCAGCAGAAATAGCAGGAGGAGGCAGTGAGTCATTGAACTGGGTGGAATCTGTTACAGGGCTGCTTCCCCTTTAAGCTTCCCCAGAGCATTAGGGCAGACTCCATCCCCAAAGCCCCTGAGGGATCCCCCCATGTTTGCTGGGGAGCCAGTGAGTGGTTGAGCTGGGAAGCCAGTGAGTGGTTGAGCTGGGTGGAATCTGTTACAGGGCTGCTTCCCCTTTAAGTTTCCTCAGGGCATTGGGACAGACTCCATCCCCAAAGCCCCTCAGGGATCCCCCCATGCAAGTCATTCGAAAAGTTCCACTCTGGCTTTTGCATATCCCTACAATATTAGATAGGGGATGGAAAACCCCATTTGTTTGATCTTATCCTGTATTTTGATTACCCAGTCACATGCAGAGTTATCAGAAAAAATCAGAGGCAAAAGACCTGGATTTAAAAAGTACAATCTGAGCCAGTAATTCAGTACTGCACGCCAAGTAAGATATGCCAGGGGGACTCTACCTGTCTCTCTTAACACTGCATTAGAAATACCTGGCAGAAGCCTCAGTAACCTTTTGACTGCACTCTTTCAATATCCAAGGTTTTATCTAAACCCCAGAGATGGGCACCATACAACAACTGGCTCCCTATTTTGGCAGAAAAACCTGTAATTGCTGGAATAATCAGTTGATAATAGGTTGGCTGCATTTTGGGTGTCTTGTGTGTTCGATAGTAGCGCCCCTAGGTCCACCAGAGGGGGGGGGGCATCTTGACTTCTTGGCCAGGGGCCCATTGCACCCTAGCTATGCTCCTGCTAATGACTAGTCTTTGCATGAATGTTCCCTCTCTGGTCGCAGCAGGTCTGTTTTACATTGCAAGTTTAGTTTGCAGTAGAACTGTGAAACATGTTCAGGGGGACAAGCAGAACTTCATGCTGCTGCTTTTGTGGTGTGCTAAAGACTTAAAATAATATTCTTGGCTTGAGATGGTTTGCCTTGCTTGCTCTGTGTTTGCATGTGCACTGCTGGGGTTCTCCCTCCTCTCCCAAGCCTCAAGCATGTGCAAAGGCGGTGGCCATTTTGTGGAGGCCCTCACTGGCCATGGCTACTCTTGGTTAAATGGACCCTTTGCTGTTTTCCACCTAAACTGTCTGCTTTCTGGTTTTTGGCTGGGGAACCCAGAGGGCTTGGATGGAAGGGTTTCTAATCTTTGCTGGAATGTTCAATGCATTTAAAATTACCCCTTTGCAGTGCCAGTTTCAAGTCTTTTCTGCTGCATAATATTGTTGGGTTAAGATGGGTTAAGATTGTTGGGTTAAGATGGTTTGCTTTGCTCGCTCTTACAGATGTACGAATGCAGTTGTAGAGTTCGGCGTTTGGCCCAAACTTGGGGTGTTCGGCCTGTTCGCAAACACCCCAAACCCGAACTTCCCCCCGCCTGAAACGGCCGAACAAAATTTGGGTTCTGAACCCATTTGGGTGGAGGACAGGGCCAAACCTGTTCAGGCGGGGGACAGGGGGAACCCGGTTTTCCCTCCCTCCTCCCCCCTCCAGGCTGCATGGGTGGAAGGGGCAGCGGCAGCGGGTCTGGTTGCGCTCCAGAGCACTTCACATGACCCAGAAGGTCTAGTAGAGACCTGAAGCACTCCGAAGCATCACCGCTACTGCTGCTGCTGCCACCGGACCCGGGGCTGGAGCCTGACCTGNTGGCGGTGGCAGCGGCAGCGGGTCTGGTTGCGCTCCAGAGCACTTCACATGACCCAGAAGGTCTAGTAGAGACCTGAAGCACTCCGAAGCATCACCGCTACTGCTGCTGCTGCCACCGGACCCGGGGCTGGAGCCTGACCTGCGTGGTGATACCGAGGGTCCAGCCGCGGCGGCAGTGGGTCCGGAAGTGCTCATATGACCCAGAAGGCCTAGTAGAGGCCTGCAGTGGTCTGGAGCACTGCTGGACTTGCTGCCTTGCCACCACCAGACCCGGGGCCAGAGCCTTGGCACCACCAGGTAGGGTGAACCCTGGGGTGGGGTTTTAAAAAAAAACAACAGTTTTTTAACAAGACTGGGCAGGGTGGGGGGGAGGGAAAACTGGGTTCCCCCCTGTCCCCCACCCGAACAGGCTCGGCTCCCCTGAACAGCCAGAACCTGAACGGTTTGGGGGGGCCTGAACCCCAAACGGGCAAACACCAAACCCCTGGTATTCACACATTCCTACTCACTCTGTGTTTGCATGTGCACTGCTGGCTTCACCTACCATTGACTAGGCTCTGTCTTCCGTTGGCTAGGCTTCACCTACTGTTGGATCTGCCTACCACTAAGCTAGGCCCTTCCACTTATGGCCCCGCCCTGTGCCCCACCAGCCTTGAAACCACCCAGGAGGCACTGAGTTAGCTCCAGCGTGGTGATGGTGCTAGCAGGGCTGCAGGTGCTTCCAGTAGCTGTGGGCAGTGCATAAATGAGAGCAGCTGGGGAAAGGGTGTGTCAGAATCCATCCCTGTGTATAAATCTGAGCTAGAACTTAGAGTAGAGTCAGTTAGACTGTGAAAAAGGTAGGAGCAGGAACTGACCTCTGTCTCAAGGCTTAGCCAGCCAGAGCACAGGCCTTTGAAAGCTCAGGGGGTATTGCCTGAGATATGGGGCTTGCTAGGCTGTAGATGGAGAGTTCCTGACCCAGACTCCTCATGCCTCAAGAAAGCCAGAGGATGAATGCCTTGCTATAGAGACTGTACATTATAAGTAGAGCCAGACGGTATTGACTGGTTTATGAAAGACTGTAAATCATGGAGACTATGTATGTGGATAACTTAAACTATGTGTAACATCCCTGCCACAGAGCTCTTTTCGCATCTTCCCTGAGACCCAGAACTGGGAACCAGGAAAGCACAGATGAATTGAACATGATTGGTAATAACTATTGAAGCCATGTTCCTTTATCTTGCCCTCAGTTGCTATGATTGTTTAGTCCACCCATTTAGATTGTGGGCAGGACCAACCAGAGCACACTGATGCCTGAAACAACAGGGGACAGTTTTAGAAGAAGAAAGATGCAGATGTCTCAAACAGGTGGGCCACACCAATGCTGCAAGGGAAAGTAAAAAAACAAACACCTCAGAGTCAACTGCCAATCTTCCCCGAGGGAAAGTTCTTTCCCAACCTCAAATATGGCAATCATTTAGACCTCTGGGCATGCGTGCAGCCCCAACAGTCAGGCATCGGACATATAGGGTACTTTCAGACGTGACGGGGCTCAATTCGCCCTGCCACGGAAACACCCTACTGATTCCCCGCCAGGGCCAACACGTAATGGCCAACAGAAGTATTGGTCGCTCCTGGCAGGGAATCTGGGGGGGGCGGGGCCGCATGGCACACCGTACGGCCGCACAGCCCCACCCCCCCACACTCCCTAGGCCGCCCGCTCTCTTGGGAGACGGGCGGGTGCCACAGCCAATGACCATGGCTCAGAATCCCGCCACTGATTCCAGGCCGTTGTAGGGGAACAGATGTTACGGTCCCCTTGATCACAGGGGGGAATCACATTCAACACGCAAACAGAGATGGTCTGGCCAGGACCTCCGTTTGCATGTTGAATGTGATTCCCCACCCCCCGTGATTCACAGGGGTGAACATCTGGGGGGAAGCTTCCATTCCCCCCAACAGATGTTACGGGATCATGATCACCATGTGGGAATTCACCGTGGTTGAGCGTGATCTCGTAACATCTGAAAATACCCATAATTATGGTATCCAGGCTTCAGAATGCCCCCAAAGCCCACCTCCAGTTGCAGACAACTCTGATGCTTCAGGAAGAAATAAATAAAATAAAATAATTAAATGTATTCTTGGAGGGGGAAAATAGTTTCTGCCTGTAGCATCAAGTAGCACATAAATTTATCTAACTCTCTTAAAGCTATTCAGGATCTTTGCTCTCACAACTACCCGTTGGAGTTTATTCCAGTAGTTCACTAATCTGATGGTTAAAAAACCTTTTTCTTATTTGCTGCCACTATTTTGGAAGTTAGTAACAAAACTTGCTTATATTTTAGAGGCTCAAGATGGCTTGTGATGTACAAATTGGTACAAATTCTTTTATTTATTTTTTAAAATATAAATTAACTTACTAAGGACAATTTTAACTCCTTTTTGTAAAATCATGTATTCCCATCATATAATAGACATTCCAAATCAATATTCAATAACCTTAAAAAATTACTTTAAGCAGGAACCTGTGTTCACTGAATTTCCCCCATTGCCGCCAATGTGGAAAATGCCATGAACAGAACATGATGGGTCTGGGACTTTAAGGGTAAGTATCATCACTGTCTCTTTTGGTGAAGTCAGTACTTGAACAGAGAAATATGGTTCTTTCAAAGATGAAAGGAAGCCTCTTCTTTAACCTATTCTTTGCCAGCAAAGTGATTCAAGCTCAACAACAGGTAAAATTTTAAGCCATTTTAGCGATAAGAGGCTCACCTTTTTCACCTTATGGAAATGAGCACCTAAAATGATTTTTCTTAATCTGACACAGATTTCGGTAAGAAACCTCTGTTGTGCTTTAGATATCGAAAAACCACCTTCATTTTTATTGCACACACACATTTCCAAGCCATTTATGCATTTTGATGTGGCACAAAATACCATATCCACTTAAAATAAAGTATTGCAAGAATATAGATCAAGTAGTCTTTAGTTTAAAGCCATATTAGTTAATGCTAAAATGTTACTTGAAGCATTTGACACCTTTTAGTTTTACAGTGAGTAATCCTGATTTATTAGGCCTCCTTTATTCAGGAGATAAAACAAGAAAGCTAACAGCTGCTTTATTTAGCATACACAAGTTAAGAAGGCAGTGCCATAATGAACTGGACCTCTGTCTGCCCTCTTTTCTCACAGACATTTCTCATTTACAGAGTATAAGCCCTTTACATCAGAGATGATCTCCACTTCACCCAGGTGAAAGGATGGAACTGTCTTCTTTCTACATTGATTTGTTTCTACTAAATAATCTGTAAGTACTGCTTGTTTACAAGTATAATTCAGTAAATGTAGTTACGTATTTGAAAGTATGATTAGGTGTCATGTTGGGGAGATGATTTGATCTCCATACACTACTTATTCATGTATACAGCCAAAGGAGAGGGTGTTAACAAACAAGATGATAGCTTGCTGGATTCTAGATTGGGTCAGTGCAGCTCCCACTCACCTGTTGAGCCTAATAGATGGGCGGGCCCTGCACATATTTGGGTACTCCTCCTTCCTGTTTGCTATCCCCGCCCACCCAAGGAGGTGCATATTTGGGTTTACACCTGGAAGCACTTGGTGGCTGGAGGTATCCTTATGCTATTCATGTAAACCTGAGTTTACTGAGCAAATTGCTTACTTTATTGAGTGTCTATAGTGAAAACTGAACGTGGAAGTAAAAATTCTAAGCAAAATAAATCAGTCCAAGCAATCAATTATTGCATGTTCAAAACAGGGTTTCTCACATCCATGGCTCACAGCACAGTTCATGGCTCACTAGCAGGTAGCAGAGAAAAACTTTATTGGGGCCTCACCTGCCGCTGGGTTGGAGATCTATGCCAGCTCATATAAAACACACAGTCAAACATGCACCTATTGTATCCCTATCAAGCTTCTTCAGCTTCACCATACTTTTGATATTGCCGCCCTAGGTGGCCTTGTATACTTCACTAGTGCATCAGTTTGTTTTTCTCTGGCCCATCCAGGTGTAAGACTGTTTTGTTCGAAAAGCCTGTTCCCATCTGTTTCCAGCCCCAGACAAGGTAATCTCATGGATAAACATTTGCAAATCAAATACAGTACTCCTCCTTCCTGTGTCCATATGGGATGGGGGAGCTGAAGGGAAGAGGTGAGCTCAGCACAGCTTTACTGCATTTAATTGGGTGCTCAGACTCCTGCTAGCCAATAGAATGCTCAAGATCTGCCCCTCCACAGGGGCGTAGCTAGGGTAGAATGGGCCCCTGGCCAAGATGTCAAGATGCCCCCCCCATCCCCTTTGTCTCCCTAGAGTTGATACCTGGGCCAGCGGGGCCTGGGAGCGCTGTCCAGCTTGCATGTATGTGAATTAACTTTAAAGGCACTTCTGCCCTTCCTCAAAATGGAGGTTGTCTGTGCTCACTGCACCCTCAAGGATGGTTTACAACTGGGCATTTCCCACAATTCCAGCTACAAGCATTCCACAAGCAGAAATCAAATAATAAAACACACATGCAGGGCACTAAATTCCACATGGCCAAGCCACAAACAAACACACAAGACACCCCAAAATGCAGCCTATTAAGCACATTATGCCATGCAAGGAGACATTCTTCTAGATTTTTAACCAATTCATTTGTGCCCCCATAATCAAATCACGCTGCCCCCACCCATAACCAGTTCTTTTGTGCGCCCATAATCAATTAATGCGGCCTCCCACCCATAAACAGTTTATTTATGCCCCCATAAATTCATGCTGCAACCCACCCATATAACCCGTTCATTTGTGCCCCCAATAATCAGCTGCCCCCACCCCGTAACCATTGTGCCCCAGCTCCATAATTAGTTAATGTTTGCCCTTCAACTGTGCAGAGCTGACAGTTCCCCCCTCACCTACCTGTGGTGTGGGCTGCTCAGCTGGCTCAGCAGCAGCTGGGGTGGCAAAGCTAAAGCAGTGGTTGGCTACTGGGCTTCTTCTGACAAGCTGCCGACTCCCACTGCTCTCTACACTCCCCGGGCAGATGACCACCTTAGGAAGCCTTGACTTGCGCTGCTGCAGTCTGGTGGTTCCCCACCCTGGCTCTGTGGGCTGCGGCTTGAATTTCCGGGGGCTGTCTACAGTGGCCGCCTAGATCAGCTGCTTTCGGCTGAAGTCGGAAGCACTAAGTAGCTGATCTGGGTGACCACTGAGGGCGGCTACTGGAAATTCAAGCCATGGCCCGCAGCGCTCGGGAGGAACCGCCAGACTGCAACAGCACGAAGCAAGGCTTCCTAAGTCAGACACCTACCCACCCACTAATGGAGAGTAGAGAGTAGCGGGAGTGGATGGCCCACCAGAAGGAACTGGGTTCAACGGAAGCTCCTGGCGGCCCTCGGTATACAGCCAGGGTTGCTCAATGGGTGCTACATGCCTGCACCTCCATCCTGATCTCCCCGCTCCCATTCCTGAAAATTTGCCTTCAGAAAGTAGGGGTGTGCACGTCATTTTCATTATATCAATAACAAAAATGAAAATTGTTTTTGTTTCAGATATTGCAATAACAAAAATAATAAAAAAATAATAAAACAATAAATAACAATAACGAAAGTAGATATTGATTTCATTATTGCCTGGCAGGTGTTTTTTGGAAGGAAATGTGGAGACGGGAGGAGGGAACAGACATCTCGGAGCCAGAAACAGTGTTGAACTCTTGAAATGGGAGGGGAAGGACCAGATGGTTTTATCTCTGGCCAATGAGTAGCACAGGCAGTTTCCAGCAGTTGAATGGCACCCTTTGATCCCTCAGTGCCTCTGCCTCCCAGAACCAATCAGGAGGGCTCTGGGGGAGGGCACTGTAACCCTTAATATTGGAGGGCTGGGTTGCTTCACTCTGTGTTAGATCTCTTGCTTGTCAGGGTGCGTTTGCAGAAGCTGCTGGTGCTTGCACTAGAAATCCTCCAATAAATATATCCGTTATTCCCTTCCCTACCACCCAAACCTTATTCCTTAGGTACACACATAATAGAATAGAATAGAATAGAATAGAATATATAGGGATGGGCGAACAGAATGCCATTCAGATGTTCGGTCGTTCAGTCCGAAACCCGAATTCATGTTCGGCTGTTCGGTTTGGTGTAGTTTGGTTCGTCCAAACTCTGCCAAATGTTCAAAAAAGTGCTATCGGTACCAAAACCGAAACTTTTTCAGTATCGGTATTTTTGGCCCTGAAACCACCCCTCGTGTCTACCCCTGGTGCCAGGAAGTCTGCTCCTCAGCGGCCTCTCCCTTCCAGTCACGTTTCTCCCACCCAAAGTCACATTTTTCCTGCCCCCAAACTCATCCAAACTCATCTGAACTCTTCGGAACTTTTCAGAAGTTCGAGCGTTCGGTTTGGAAGTTCGGTTCGGTCGTCCAAACAGGCCGAGTTCAGGCAGAACTCCGAACTTCCGAACCGCATTCGCCCATCCCTAATAATATAATATACAGAGAGAGAGAGAGCGAGAGTAGATATACCTCTTAGTTTTCCTTTTCCCTTTCCCTGTCCATATAGAGATTAGGGATGTGCGAACGTGGTTTGGACATTCAGAGTTAGGCCCAAACTCATCCAGTTCAGACACCTGAACCAGACACCCGAACCGAATGTCAAAACCCCCAAACAGTTTGGGCGCGTTCGAGTGGGAAAAACCTGACTGGCAGGCCCGGGGGGGGGGCAGCTGAGGAGCAAACTTCTTTGCCCCAGGGGTGGAGAGAGGCTTAGATTAGCAGCCAGACTGCCCAATCATCATCCTTCTTTTCCTCAGACCACTGGCTTGGCAGTCTGCAATTGGCCACGGGCTACGCTGCAAAGAGCCAATGGGGCTTCTGGTAAGGCAGGCGCAGCAATTAACAAAAGTAATTGCCCTCCCCCTTCTAATTTGTTCTGAGCTAGCCACTGATCCTGTCAGTAGGGATGGGCGAACGCGGTTAGGAAGTTCGGAGTTCGGCCCGAACTCGGCCTGTTCGGACGATCGAACGTGAACCCGAACCCGAACATACCAAACAGAACCGAACATCGAACGGCAAAATGGCCGAACAGTTCGGTCAGTTCGGATCGCGTTCGGGTGGCAAAAAAAGGTTCACTGTAAGGTCACAGGGAGGGGTAGTACTAGTCACTGAGGAGCAGACTTCCAGGCACCAGGGGTGGAGAGGCTTGCAAGAAATGAAACTATCTGCCTCCCCACTTCCCAACACCTTCTGAGCTAGTCACTGTTCCTGAA
>QEPC01000119.1:5337948-5386581 GCA_003113815.1 Sphenodon punctatus | reverse complement strand
CGGCCCCCGTGTCCCCCTCCTCTGCCTGTGCTCCTTCCACCTCCATCGCTGCCCCTGCCTCCTCCTCCACCGTCGCTCTGTCGCCCGCCGCTCTCTTCCGCCTCCCTCCTCGCTCCATCCCGCCACACTTGCCTGCTGCTGATTTCCCTTTACATCTCCCTCCAGTGGATGTGTTGTTGCTGGTTGCCTGGCAGCGACGCTGCATGCATTTCCCACGGCTGGGGCTCGTTTCCTTTGGTTCCGCCCAGGGATTGGCGTCCAGACGTTACTTTTTGTTGTTTCCCGGTGGGGATCACTTTGACCACTCTTCCCGGGATATTCCCCCGGCTAGCCCGGGAAGTGTGGTTGAAATTGACCCCATGTGGGTATTGAGTGTGATGAACATCTGGCACGCGCCGAACAGACGTTCAGGGCGCTTTGGCCCCGCCGCGGGATTGAGCGTGGTTCACTGTGGTTGAGCGTGATCTCGTAACGTCTGAAAACACCCAATGTTAATTGGCTCGCTCAATCCACCATTGCTTCCATTTTTGACAAATGCTTCATTATTCAGATGTAACTGAACAAGTAAAACAGAACTTTCTTATCTAAGCCCAACATTTTTAATTTTTCCCAAAGGTTTTTATGAGGGATTGAATCAACGGCTTTTGATAAATCAATGAAGGCCAAGAATATCTTCCCTCTCCTGATTTTATGGTATTTTAATATAATGTGCTACAGCGTATAGCAGCAATCCATAATTGACCTCTTGGATCTAAAACCACATTGCTCCTCAGGAATAATAGCCTGTTCCTCTGCCCATTTCTCAAGGTAAGACTGAAAAAATTTAGTATACAATTTACCTATCACAGGGAGCAAACTAATTGACCTATAAAAAGAGGGGTCCTTTCTGATAGCTTTTTAAAATTGGTACAATCCAGCTTTTCCGCCATATCTGCGGGATCCTTTCCTCCTGGCTAAACTTGGAAAATAGACAGGACAACAATGTGGCCCACCACCCAGGGGCCACCTGCAGCATCTCTGCTGTTATATAGTCTGGTCCCGGGACCTTGTTTGATTTTAGAGCACCGATGAATTCCTCAATCCTATCTCTAGGAAAACCAAATGGAAGTTCTGCAGATATAGTTTGGCCAGAATCTTGATGTTCTATGCTCTTCTTTCTTTGCCATGGATCATCATACAAGCTTCCAAAGAAGGTTTCCCAGGTCTTATTGTGAATATCTGCTCTAACGGCAGATAGCCAAGGTTTCACAAAGGTGTTCATAGTAAGCCAGAATCTCCTAGTGTCACCTATATGCAAATTTACCACTGCCTCTGCCCATCTTTTCTGGTAATACAAATTCTTTTTTGTTCTTATCAGTTGGATATAGAACTTCCTCATTTGCTAAAAACAATCCCAAAGTTCTATAGAGGGAGTCTTCACCCACTTCTTTTTGCATAACCTTAAACGTATCTTTGTAGCTTTACACTCCTGATGATACCAAGGGGGTCCTTGCCTTGGTCCCTGTTTTGGACACCCCGTAAAAGTTGTCTTAATTTGATCCAAAACACCAGCAAAACTGTCAAGGATCTCACTCACATTCTGGGAGTTCAGGATCGTACTACTCAGGGCCCTAAGTTCCTCTGAGCAAAGTAATTCCCACATTCTACTTGAAAGAGCTATGAAGGAGAGTGGCTTCAATCTTAACGAGGCCTGTTTAAATTCCTTCATCCTAATTTTGTCAAGTGCATTATATCCCTCAATCTGTACTTTTAACATTGCATGCTCACTCTCTGGTCTATGGTTCAGAGAAAATTTACTAAACCTATCGAGAAAATTGGTCTTGACAAAAATAAAGTCCACCTTACTTCTTTCTTGTGAGTCCCAGAAAGTGAAACCCTCTCCAATAGGGGAATTTTCAAAAAGAGGAGTCAAATTAAGATTATAAAGTAGGTTTGTCAGTAGACAACCAGAATGGTTAGACCCTATTTCTGTTGTAACTTCCTGAAAGACTCCAGTCCTAGCAGCTGAATCGGACTCACCCTCCCACAAATCCAAATCAAAGTGCGCATTCCGGTCCTCGGCCAGAATAATCAAAGCCTTAGCGAATTGGTCCTCAGTGGATAAAAAATCCTTTTCAAGGTCCGCCCAAATATCTTAATGATAATATCGTGAGGAAGAGGGTGGAATATAAACATTAAACAGCAGAAAAGAGTTATTAGTATCCAAAGTAAAAAGTTCAACTTGAAACTCAGGTCTCACAGAACCTAAGGGACGAAAAAAAGAATTCCAAGCTCGAGAGACAAATAAGGCCAATCCTCCAGAAACCCATCTCTTACTCCCCATTTTCTGCCCCTCTTTTAGTTCTATTATAAAGTTATCCAGGGAGATTACCTCATCTTTTCTCAGCCAGGTTTCTTGAAAGCAGATAATATCATAATTGGAGATATACTCTAAACATTCTGTCTCCTTCATCTTTGATCTTATACCCCCTATATTCCATGAGGCCAATAAGAAAGGACTTGTGGTAGCCCCTTGATATGTATTCGGGCCACCTTCGTGTCTTACTACACAAAGATTCAGAAAATGTGTGTCTTGCTGGGGCCGGCAACATCCGATTCCAGGTTCGTGTCAGTAACCATCTGGGTCTGTTTCTATTTGAGACAAGCATAAATCAGAAACAGCAACGTTACTCCTAGTCCTAAGCCTATAAGTTGGGCTCCTGAAGATGTACATCCTGCCGTGCTACTGTGACTAAAGTAGTCGTACGAATTGGGCTCCCTTGTTCTGCAGCAGTCAAACAGCGAGCTGCTGTGTAGGACTCCACATCATTTATTGGCTCATAAGGTGCTGCGGCAAATGCAATATGATCTGCCATAAAATTCAGCTCAGTTGCCCCAACATCTTCTCTAAATTGAGCCAATATCTGCACAAAGTTATCCTGATCGATAACTGGAAGCTTTTTAAACATATCTCGCAAAAGGGGGATATTCTCTTGGGAAGGCTCTACTGCCAAGAGATTCCCCAATCTGCTAGCAAACAACTGCCTTCCAGGTAGTTGACTTGGGGCTCCATTTATTCCATCATTGATCTGTTCTGTCCCAGCTAATTGTGCAGTATCCACAATATCCAAAAGAGACGTGGTACATTCCTTATTATTACTGAGGATTTTGTTTTCAGACTGAATACAAGCTACTTTTGCTGGAGGTTGGGGGCCTGCTGTAAAATCCATTTCCTCAACCTGGGTTCGCTCCCTATTATAACTGGGCTCCAAAGGGTCACCGCCTGGTTGAAGTAGGGAGAGCTTATTCATAGGAACTTTTATTTCCTGACACAACTCAGAAACTCTTTTATCCGTTCTAATTCTTCTTCCTCTATCAGCCGCTACCCCCTCTCCTTGCACCTGACCATTCTTGCTTGTTGGCTGGCCTCTGAGACAGCCAGAGCAGTTCTGCAATCCTACTGGTTCTAGATTAGGAGAAAAAACTAAGGGATTATTTATTTATTTTATTTCAAAGCATTTATATCCCGCCCCTCCTGCAAAGCAGCCCGGGGTGGCTCACAACACAATTAAAACAATAAAATACATTAAAATTCAATAAAAACAACATATATTTCATATAAAAATATAAATATAAACAGAGCTTAGCAAAAAAAAGGGGTAGGGGATTAAAAAAGACCCTCCCTACCCTCCCCCAAAGGCCTGGGCAAACAGCCAGGTCTTACAGTTCCGCCGAAATATTAAAAGGCTTGGGGCCAGGCGAGCTTCCTCCGGAAGGGAGTTCCACAGCCGCGGCCCCACCACCGAGAATGCCCTCTCCATCGTGGCCCCCCGCTTAACACGGGGGACCTCTAAGAGGGCACCCCCGGCAGACCGCAGGAGCCGTCCTGGAGCGCGAAAGGCGAGGCGGTCCCTAAGGTATGAGGGGCCAAGACCGTATAGGGCTTTATAGATCAACACTAGGACCTTGAACTTGGCCCGGCACGCTATCGGCAGCCAGTGCAGAGTTCGGAGCACCGGTGTAATATGCTCCCGGCGACCCGTCCCCGTAAGAAGACGAGCCGCCGCATTCTGCACCAGCTGCAACCTCCGAGCCAAGAACAAGGGAAGCCCCAAGTAGAGCGCGTTGAAGTAGTCGAGCCTCGAGGTGACAAAGGCTCTCCCAAGGGCTGCATATAGATATTAAATAACAGCGGAGACATGAGTTACACTTTTCCTCCTTCCATCCTGTGTCTTCCAGTTTCTCTCAGATACTCTATCTATTGAAATACCTCTTGATTTCAGATATTTCCTGGCTTTGAAAATATCCCTTACCCAGGACTTGGATGTAAAATACATCCGTATTTGATATTGCCACTGTCTAGGGGCCAAAAATTCCACTTTCCTAATGTACGTAGAGTTCATATCTTTATTTTACAACCAAGATACATTGTAACGATGTCTGTCGCACAATCCCAGGAGTGGTAAAGCCCATTAAAATCTGGACCTATAAAAAGATAAACTACTGCTTCCTCAACCTCAAATATTTGCCTCTGAGCTATAGCTCCATTTGCATAAGACATCTTTTTGGAAGCAATAGTATTGACATGGGATAATTGCTGAGACACCCGTGGATTTCCTTTAGAAGGAGCACCAAGGCTATCTAGTTTATTTAATATTATTCATAATTGATACTTAACCTTATCTATAGAATGCTGGAAAATAAAACCTCCACTGTTTTTGCAATCAAGCCAGATTGCTGATAGAGAATTTCATGATAATTGGGTTCTTGTATTTCCACATTTATGTCAGAAGACAAGTCAGCCGACTGAAGGTCTATCTTGGGTAAAGCTTCCATATTGAACAGACAGGCAAAGCTATTTTGCAAAGGGAGATTGCATTGTGTCTCCTTTAATGGCCCATCCCTTTTCATATTTTTATGGGGTAGACCATCCATAGGAGAAAGGGACGAGGACTGACGTCCTCTTTTCTGATCCATTAACAGATACGGGGATGTTTTAAACTATGAAATAAAGTTAAATAAGCAATGTACCCTTGAATGACGCACAATATCCCACCTAGCCCCTCTCTTCACTAGCGGCATAAAACCGCCCGAATAAACTAATTGGTAGTCTATAATTGGATAACACCCCCAGCTGCGCTGAAGCAACGTACAGAGGCAGAGATTCCCGCACCTGTGCCCTACCGATGCCTAAGGCCACGCACAAGGGCGCACACTTGCGCGCACAGCCCTTAGGTGCGACGCCCTTCAGCGCGCACCTTCGGCACTGCCCTAGGCGCAAGGGTCCCCTTTATGAGTCAGGTAGCGGGACAGGTGCCTCCAATCTCCACCACACAGCTCAGCTGGAGACAGTTCAGTTAAGCTCTGAGTGTGATTCCCAGCAGAGCAAGGATCTTGCAGGGGTGAGCATAGAGAGCATGGGAGACAAGACCCTGAAGCCTTTCACCGGTCAGCAGCCTCTACACAGTCCCAACCACGTCCAGGTCATTTCCCCCAAATTCACCAAAGTACAAACCCCAGAGTCACTGCAAGCAATGCTGTGTCTTAGGCACAAGGGTCCCCTTTACGAGTCAGGTAGTGGGACAGTTGCCTCCAATCTCCGCCATGCAGCTCAGCTGGAAACAGTTCAGGTAAGCTCTGGGGGTGATTCCCAGCAGAGCAAGGATCTTGCAAGGGTGAGCACAGAGAGCACAGGAGACAAGACCCCCTAGCCTTTTGCCGGGCAGCAGCCTCTACACAGTCCCAACCACGTCCAGGTCATTTCCCCCAAATTCACCAAAGTACAAACCCCAGAGTAACTGCAAGCAATGCTGTGTCTTAGGCACAAGGGTCCCCTTTACGAGTCAGGTAGAGGGACAGTTGCCTCCAATCTCAGCCAAGCAGCTCAGCTGGAAACAGTTCAGGTAAGCTCTGGGGGTGATTCCCAGCAGAGCAAGGATCTTGAAGGAATGAGCACAGGAAACAAGACCCCCTAGCCTTTTGCCAGGCAGCAGCCTCTGAACAGTGCCAGCTACGTCCGGGCAGTTTTCCCCAAGTTCACCAAAGTATAAACCCCAGAGTCAATGCAAGCAGTTGTGGGCACCATACAGCATTTGGAAAATTGATTTTTTTGAAAAGATCACAATCGGAGGAATAACCAAATACCCTCCCCTTGCCCTAAAAAAGGCTAAAAATTCTTTGTGTAATTGTTTCACCCTATCTTGTACTTCCTGTAGTTGTGATGTCCAGGTCACGTTTGCCTGGAAAAGGAGACCCAAATATTTGTATACCCGAACCTGGGTGATTTCATTATTATCCAACATCTGTCTGCTTTTTCCTAGAAAAAAGCATGACCTTTGTCTTCTCATAATTTATTTCTAAAAGATTTTCCCTACAGTAGTACCCAAATGACTCTAAAAGTCTCCTCAGTTCTACCTGAGTACGAGACAGCAATACCGCATCATCCGCATACAGGAGGCAGGGGATTTTTATGTCCTTATGCTGGTGTGTGTGTGAAAGGCAGATGTATTTAACTCATCCATCACGTCCTTCAGATAAATATTGAATAGGGTAGATGCCAATATATAGCCTTGCTTAACTCCCCTAGAAGTGGGAATCCTATCTGACAATGCTCCCTGGCTATTAAGTTTAACCTTCATGGAAGTATTACTATACAGACTGCGAATTAAATATAGTAACCTGCCATCAATATTAAAGGCCGCTTACTTCCCCCACAGTTGCTCCCTGGAGACCATATCAAACGCCGCCTTGAGACAGACAAAGTAAGAATAGTGCAGGGAATAGTGTGGCCTGATTCTTGATTCTCACAACATTTCTATGTGAATAAAATCTAATTTCATTTCAGCTCTAGTTTTGGGGTGGTGGTTATATTTGTAAGGCGCAAATCATAATTTTGCTCTGACTAAACTGTTGATGGATAGCAGCTTGAGAACCATGCTGTGGTGAGGCCATCTATGAGTTGGAGGAGGACACCAGTGCACCCAACCCTTCACTTCACCAAATAGGCCTTCTGGGTTCTCGGACTAAGTTCTGAAGATCTGGGTATGTGGTCTGGGTCCTCGGCCAAACTTTGGAACTTTATATGAGAATCCGGAATTCAGAACTCTGGACCTCAGAAATCACCAGAACTCGGAACCTCAGAACTCTTTCCTTTAATGATTTTAAAGTGCACCCAGTTTAAAATCATTATGCCAACCAAGCAGTGGGACAGACAAACCCACAAAAGTGCAACTGAGGGCAGAAATCCAAAGCAAAAACTAGCAGCAATCTACTCACAGCATGGCCCACCTTCCGCAGTGCACCCACTTTAAAATCATTATGCCAACCAAGCAGTGCCCAGAAAAGCAGGCTAACAAAAGTGGGACAATCGCTCAAGAAGACAAACCCACAAAAGTATAACTGCTGGCAGAAACAAGCAAACAAACAAACAAACAAACAAAAAGCTAGCCCAGTGGACATAACACACGCAAGAAAGAAATCAACCATTGACCCACCCACCCAAAAGGTCCCAGTGCCCCCCTTTGCAAGACAAGCCCCCTCCCCACACACTGTATTATTTTAACCAGAAAGAAAGTATATCTCCCCTGTACACTCCAGCAGTGGGAACAAATATTTCCATGGCCTCCCTCAGCTGGGGAGGGGGAGCAACGTGTGACTGCTTATCCACATTCTTGACATCTCCCGTCCTCCCGCCATGATGGACAGCTATGACTGCCTATTACATGCCTTGCCACCATGGCAAACCCCAGATGCTGGTAAGAGTCGGTCTGGGAGCACATGTTTTGGCACAGCTCGCTTGCTCTGCTCTGGCTGGGCGGGATCTGAGCTAGGCCCATATTTCCTGCCCAGCCGGGGTAGAAACTGGGTCCACATCTGGAAGGTTGAAAACAGACAGTCTGCTGTGACACTGGCCCACCTGGGCCAAACCGGGTCTAACTGGGCCAGTGTCACGTATGGTTTTACCCAGTCTTGTCACTAGCTCATGTTATTTAACTTGATGTTTTGATTGTAAAATGTAATGGATTACATTCCTCATTGGTGTAGCTTCACACTGATATCAGGTCATCATATTTTTCATATAGTTAGATACACATGCATTTTTATAAAATCACCACCTTGCTTTAATCTTTCATGAAAGAACAGGAATGTCTTTTTCTCAGTCCTTTTAATAATACAAATAATACACTTTTAATAATTAAACTTTTCTTAGAACAAATCACTAAAATTTAATAATTAATTCATCATAGCAACCTCTCCTATATTCTAGTGGACAACATGGTATCACATCTCTCATTGATCCCAGCTTTAAGATTTTAATAACTGACTCCAATTTTGCTGTCTTTTCTTCCAGTTTTTCTAAGAGGCCTGTGACAGACAATTCCCAAGGGTTTGTTTTGTTGTTTTTAAAAAAGAAAAGGAAATAAAGTACTAAGTAGATTTTGGTGCCCTCAATAAAGTTCATAATACGAGGTTTGATTGCTGCTGAGAGAGCGATGACCCCAAGGTGCAAACAGACATTCTGATATGCAGAAAGGTGGTATCAGCACAGTATACAAAATTATGCGCTGAATGAAATTTTACATAGCAGTTCCCTGCAAGATAATGATATGTCAGGAAGTTCTTGTTTGTCAGCTACAGATGAGAAAACGTCATGAGACAGTCTTGAAAATGAAGAAAATCCATTCTTACGTTGGTCACAAAAATAGTGTTTGGAAAATGTAGCAATAAGATGCAAAAAGAAATCACTGGCAGGTAGTAAGAAAATATTTAAAAATTTGTAAACCAGAGAGACTATTTAAAGAACTCAAAGAAGAAACAGATGAATTAACTGGAAGGCAAATATGGGGTGGGGGTGGAATCAGTATATTGCTTTGCTAAACCAGATTCTGTCCTGAAGTAAAGACAGAACAGCAAGCACACTAGTTAGAGGAATATAAAGAATGTATACTAGGATATAATCTGTTATCCTTTGTTCTAGCTATAAAGTAATTTGTTGGCGCCAGTTGTGTTTTGGATCATTTAAAAAAAGCAGGACAGAAGACATAGGCAAAAACTCTAGAACAGAAGGGTTTGCTAAGTATCTTTCTCATCCCCCTCATGCAGTACCTTCAGGGTGAGGGCTGTTTGTCCCACTCCCCTTTAAATGAAGGGGCAGGGGAAATCTGTGAAGCAGCCAGGGTTGCTAAGCAACACCTGTTTTTAGCACAAAGAAAAACTTTTCATTTTAGGTCCTGGGCTCCTTCTGAAGTGTGCTGCAAGTGGGGGGAGTTAACCGGACGCACGAGCAGTAACTCACCCCAACCAGCTGGCCCAACCCCCTCTATAGCCAGTGAATAAGCAGGGTGAGCACAGGTGTGAGTGCATGGGGTGCTGAAGTTGTTTGGGAAACAGTCCACATGTGTGAGCAGCTGCCTGCACCAGTCAGCTGTTTAGGGATGTGCGAACAGAATGCGGTTCGGATGTTCGGTTCAAAACCGGAGTTCGGGTTCGGTTGTTCGGTTCGCCGGAACTTGGCCAAACATTCGAAAATAGCGCTATTGATAGTGATAACAATATCGAATTCAAAGATTTTTTCGGTATCGGTATCATTTGGCCCTGAAACAACCCCTGGTCTCCACCCCTGGTGCCAGGAAGTATGCTCCTCAACCTCCAGTCACATTTTACCCACCAGACGTCACATTTTCCCCACCCCCAAACTCATCCGAACTCACCTAAACATGACCGAACTGTTCGGCTATTTTCAAGTTCAGTTCGGACATTCGGTTTGGACGTCCGAACAGACCGAGTTCGGTCCGAATTCCAAACATCCGAACTGCGTTCGCACACACCTACAGCTGTTTGCACATCCCCATGCCACTCCACTGTGCCTGAGGCAGCACATGTAGTAGCCTGGATGGGCTGGGCTCTGGGTGGTTGGGAGAGTGGCAGGATGGATGAGCAGTGGCTTGTGCCAATCAGCTGTTTTCTCCACCCCTGGGAGCTACTGTGAGGCAGCACACAGAACAATGTTCAGACAGGCAGGGCTGAAGCCTTTGGGAGTGGTTCTGGGTCCCCCAGGTAAGTAGTGGCATGGTTGAAGGTTGGGATACGTGGCCAGAAGTAAGTGGCCAGAGGCAGATGGGTTCTAATCTCAGCGTGGTTGAGGTTCCTTTGCCTGTGGCATGTGGGACCCAGGAGGAATGGGGTTACTCAGCACCCCCTCTCCAGTTCTCCCCTGCCTTTGAACACCCTTGGTTATTGTGGCCTGCCTCCCCACCCCCTTCCTCCATAGGAGGTAGCCCTTGTGGTGGGTGTACTAGAGCTGCATCATGCCCAGGTGCAAGCTCAAACAGAACAACCTTGCAAGAGGGGGTGGGAGGGGGCAGACCAGGGTACCGGACACCCAGCCTGGACCTTCAGGGAGTGCAACTGAGGCAATATTATTGTCCCTCCAAGAAAGGATGGAAGGTTGTCAACAGTTAATGCAATGGATGGCAGCTGGGCCAGAATCAAGTGTAGTGGGAGAGTCACAGGAAAATTCAACCATTCCCTATGCCAAGGTTCATTGGAACTTCCCTCAGGGTCCTGAACTGGGGACCTGACACCCAGGGAAGCATCTCAAGGTATGAGCGGAAGTGGCGGGTGCCTTCCTCTCATTTCAGTGATGGTGCCGCCAATCTGTGGTGTCTCAGGGCCAATTGGGAAGAACTGAACAATGACAGGTTGGCAGTGCTGCTGAGGTGAATGGCATCACTGGAGCAGAGTGTCAGGAGTTTTGCAAACAGAGCCCCCAGGTTCTGATGGTCAATCCAGAGCAGTAGGACTATAGAGGAGCAAGCCCTACACCGGGTGAGCATACGGGGTAACGTGTTTGTGGGCATGGCCAACCAAGATCACCAGAGGGTGCTGGGGGCTGTAGGCAGCGGATCCCATTTAGGCAGTCGGACTCCCAGAGGCTCTGCTAGAATGGAACATGGGTGCCTGGGCCTAATCAGGGGGGGCTCAGCTCAAGTAACTGCCAGCTCCACAGCCCAGTGGTACAGCCAGTGACTACTTGAGGGTGGCCATGCAAGCATAGTGTATGGGTGTGGAAGAGATCCTCATGTTGCACAGGCCATTGCTGTCAGTGCACCATCCCAACCGAAGAGACTCCATTGCTAACAGGAGGGCATGCATGCAGGGGATATTCAGGCATTTCGGCCCCCGTTAGTGCCCACTTTCTCCAGCTGGCATGGGGGAAACTCTGGAGGGGGAGTATGTGGACTTTTTTGTGCTCCTATTTGGTGACCCTATCTCTAAGCCTAATGTCAAAGGGGATAAGAAGGATAGGGAGAAATTCAAGCGCCCCAGAGCCAACTGGAACTAGGCAAATTGGACTGTAGCTGATACAATTTTTCAAGGAGTAATGCTTCAGGCACCCCCAAGGAGACATCTGACCTGGTGAAGTACCAGGATATTGTCCACCAGGCTTGCGATTTGGGTCACCATGGGGCCTGACTTTGTTACAATGAAACTTTCAGGCAGCATGCAGCCATTACCCCACAGATTCGGCGGGAAATCCATGCTAAAAAATTGTGACTCTAATGCATGAACAATGCATCCAATGTCCCAACTTCTGATAGTGGCCATGTTTTAGAGGAAGGGGGTGTGGCACCCACTAATGACTCATCTGCCTATGAGGGGCATCAGGGCCATTAAAGAGGGGTAGAATGCTGTGATTTTAATAATTCTGGTAAATGTTTTTGCTCCTTTTGTAGATTTCACCATGTCTGCACGCAGTTGTGGGGGTTCGCATGCTGCATCTAACTGCAGCAAATTTAAGCAGTATGGGAACAAGTATAAGCATCAAGCTGCCAGCCAAGGAAAAAGCCCCCCATTCAGCTTTGGATAGAAGAGTGGGGAAGGGCCAACCCCAATTCGGCCTGACATGCTTGTGCTTTAGAACTACCCTGACCGAGGTGCGGTCATAAATGTCGTACAAGGTTTTCAGGGAAGGGTTCAGGATTACAGCTATAGGAGTGAGGTTCCATAAGAGAGCAACCAATTTGAGCTCTTTAATTGGAATGGAGCATGTGGTTTGTGCCAGCCTTGAAAAGGAGTTGAGGGAGGACTGTTTTATTTTTTATTATTATTATTATTATTATTATTATTATTATTATTATTATTGTAAGCATTTATATAGTGCCAGCAATGTACCTGGCACTTTACAAAAAATAAGATAGACATGGTCCCTGCCCGAGAGCTTACAATCTAAAGACAGGTGGAGGGGAGACAGGGAAGGGGGAACAGAGGGAGAGACAAGGGATGCAACATTCATGAGGATGCGAGGACTCAGGTACACTTTCTTGAGTTACAGGACTATTTAATCCCTCCCCTCCCCCAGCCCTCAAGGGCTAATTTACATATTTCACCACAGGGAGTTTTGCCTTATCTACCACATCTCCTCCCCTAGGGGCAGTTCAGCAAATGATGTCATTGTATCAGAATTATGTTCCATGCATTTTGCATCATTCAACTCTTCGGTCGAAATGGTGAAGTGCTGTGGGCTCAGCTAACGAAAATCAACAAAGTCCACCTTTTGCCTACTCCCATTCCACCTGGCCAAGTCTGAGCTACTAAGCTTCCAAATCCAGGGGAAGCTTTACTTTGATAAAGCCATGCCAATAGGATGTTCTGTCTCATGCACAGCTTTCGAGAAGTTTAGCAAAATGCTCAACTGAGTGGTCAGGCAGAGGTTGGGTATGCAGCAGGTCACACATTATACAATTTGCTCTTTATGGGGAGTGTGGGTATGCCCGACTACATGTGGCTGCTAGACCTGAAATGAAAAATCTCGGCGAGTGCTGCTTTGATTGGAAGCAGGACATTCACCAAGGTTTGCGCGACATGGAAACTTATCCGCTTTTCCCATTATTTTTCACACGTTGAACAGAGTTGTCATGATCCTGTCCCAACCTTTGTGTGTACCCTGCGCATACACCCGGGGGCATAGGAAATGAAAACTTGCTAGCTAAACATCAAGGAAATGCTGGAAATTGCTATAAAACATTATTTTATTTAGATTTAGATCGCACCCTATCCCCTGAGGCTCAGGGAAGCTCATGAAAAATACATAAAATACAAATATAAAATACATAAGTAAAACCCCACAAAACAAAAAACACTGCCCTTAATCCCCCTTCCCTCCCAAAATCTATCCCTTCCCATTGTATGCCTGGCCAAATTAAAAGGTCTTACACTGCTTCCAGAAGACATTCAAACTAGGGCTTAGACAAACTTCCAAGAGAAGGGAGTTTCAAAGCTATGTGGCAGCTACCAAGAACACCTCTCTGTGGGCCCAAGTCATATAAAACTGGGTCAATGAAGGAAGCCTCAAGAGGGCACTCGCAACAGATCTTAAGGACCACAAAGGGACTTAATGAGAGGCAGTCCTTCAGATAGGTAGGGCCCAAGCCATTTAGGGTTTTAAAGATCAATACCAGCAACTTGAATTGTGCCCTGAATGCTATAGGCAGCCAGTGCAGACACTTAATTAAACACTAGTGTAACGTGCTCCTGAAGATCCACCCCCATAAGAGGTGGGTTACCACATTCTGCACCAGCTGCAGCCCCCGAACAGTCTTCAAGGGCAGCCCCATGGGAACCCCATGGAGAATGCATCGCAGTAGTCCAGCCTACTATTGGTCCAGTACTTGCCATAGCAGCTTGGTGCCACTTACAATCATAAGAAGATCAAACACAACAATAAAAACTATATAAAACACTACAAGGCATTGGAAGTTGTCAGAACCCACCACCCACACACTCATCCTAAGCCACCTTCCTCCACCCATCACCTACCTCCCCTGCTAAACACCTGGCAGAATTTCCAGGTCTTACAGCTTCGTCGAAAAGAGGGAGGTCCGACGCCAACAGGGCCTCTGATGGGAGGGAGTTCCACAGCCTCAGTGCAGTCAAGAATGCCCTCTTCATCATTGCCCCCTGGGATACCTGGGGGACTTCGAGAAAGTTCCCCCAGTTGACTGCAGGGGTCAATCCAGAACCTGGGGAGTGAGGCGGTCCTGCAGGTAGGTAGGGCCCAGGCCATTTAGGGTATAGATGATGGTGGACAAATCCGTGTTTCCTGGCCGGAAGAACTCAGCGTGTGCTCTTGGGTGATTTTCCATCATCTCCTCGGGATCTCACATTTGGAGTCCCGCAGCGATCGATATTGTTGGGGGAGGTGGTTAGGGGGTATGGTGAGAAGTGTCATCAATATGCTGATGACACCCAACTATACCGCTCTTTTTCATCGGACTCAGGCCCGGCAGTCTCGTTGCTTACACAGTGCTTGTCAGCTCTGGGGGATTGGATGCAGGCAAGTCGACTGAAACTGAATCCTGACAAGACGGAGGTGACGGTTGTGGGTAAAGCTGGGGGTGGGAGGGCCTCCATTATTGATGGGGTCCATCCCCGCTTGGTGGCTCATGTCCACAGTCTGGGGGTGCTCCTGGACCCACAGCTTCGCCTGGATGCCCAGGTGATGGCTGAGGTGAAAGGAGTATTTCGCCAGTTACATGTGGTGCATCAGCTGAAGCTGTATGTCTCAGATGTGGATATTGCCGCAATCATCCATGCTTTTATTACCTCGAGACTAGATTACTGCAATGCGCTCTATGTGGGGCTACCCTTGGTGATGGCCCGGAGGTTGCAGCAAGTGCAGAATACAGCAGCCTGTCTCCTGACTGGGCCGGGCCGGCATGAGCACATAACACCTGTGCTCCATTCTCTGCACTGCCTGCCAGTGATGTACCAGCCCAATTCAAGGTGTTGGTGCTTACCTTTAAATCCCTAAACGGCCTTGGCCCAACATACCTCAGCGACCACCTCAACCCCTGGGTTCTGGATCGGCCCCTGTGGTCATCGGGGAGTGCCCTCCTGCAGATCCCCCGAGTGTCTCGGGTGTCAACCATGCGGAAGGCGTTCTCAGTGGCCTCACCACAGCTGTGGAATGCCCTCCCATCAGAGGTCCATCAGTCTGCAGACCTCCCCTCTTTTCATAGACAATGTAAGACCTGGCTGTTGCGCCTGACCTTTGGTGAGGTGGAGGGTGGGGGGTGGGTTGTTAGATGGGGTATTACTGCTGCTTTTATGTATTATTCTTTTAAATTGCTTTTAGATGTTATGTGTTTTATTGTTGTATGCCGCCCCAAGCTGCCTGTGGCAGGAGGGGGCGGCATAAAAGCTGAATAAAATAAATAAATAAAATAAATAAGATGTTGGAAAGAAAGGGACACTGCCTTCTCACCAGACTGAGATGTCAAAAGGCACTCCTGACCACAGCCTGGCATTCCTGGCACTCCTGACCTTCCAGGCCCAGCTGAGGATCCAGGAGCACCCCAAGTCTACGCACCTGAGTAGCAAGGTGAGGCTGGACCCCATCAATGATGGGACTCCCAATCTTCCCCCAGGCCACAGAGCTGGCCAACCATCATCACCTCAGTCTTGTCTGGATTCAGCTTCAGACAGGTCCCCTGAATCCAGGCACTAAGTAAGCACCGAGACTGCAGGGCCTAGGTCAGATGAAAATGAAAAGTAGATTTGGGTGCCATCCACATATTGAAGACAATGCACCCCAAATCTATGCACAAACTCACCCAGGTGTCTTAGATACACATTTAACAGGAGGGGAGACAGAATGGAACCCTGAAGGACCCCACAAGAGAGGGGCAAGGGGGAAGAACAATCACTACCTTCTGAAATTTCCCTGACAGAAATTAACAGAACCACTCTAGAGTCATCCCGTGAACCCCTGCCAGGTCCAGCCGTCATGTCAAGAATACCTCATGGTCAACTGTAACAAAGGCTGCTGAAAGATTTAAAAGGATTAACAGGGTTCGATATTCCCTGTCAATCTCTTGGTGAAGAGCATTGATCAATGCCACAAGCACAGTCTCAGTGCTATACCAAAGATAATGCTGTAAATAAATGCTGTAAAACTGTCGTAATATTCCAAAAAAATGTCAAAGTCCCAAAAAGTGATGAAAAGTCCTGAAAAGTAGTAAGAGTGACAAAAATGTCCGAAAGTGATGAAAATGATGAAAAAATGGTGAAGCACAGCATCACCAGAAACTGATGAAGTACCAACGACAAACACTTGCAAGCACTCCTAAAAGGTAGGGATAGGTGAACAGAACTGAGTTCGGAAATTCGGTTCGGTTTGGTTCGGAAATTCGGTTTGGTTCGGAAGTTCGGTTCGGTCAACCGAACTATTCGAGTTCGGTCCAAACTCCGAACTTCCAAACAAAGTTCGGAAATTCAAACCCCATTGAACTAAATGGTATATTATCTTTTCGGGATGGGTGAACAGAGCCGAGTTTGTAAATTCGGTTCTAAAACGGGTTCGGTTCGGAAGTTCGGTTTGGTCGACCGAACTGGTCGAGTTTGGTCCGAACTCCGAACTTCCGAACCGCGTTCGCCCATCCCTACTAAAAAGTCGGTACTTCCTTTCGGAATGGGAACATTTGCTCTTGTCTCAGCCCTAGCGGCTGCTATGTATCTTCCAGGAGGTAGCAGTAGAGTTTGGCGTTCCGCAGCACCAGGAAACACTGAGGGCCCAGTCACTTTGATGATGTACTTGGGAATAGAGTTGGACACCATCAAGCTCCTTTTCTTACCTCCCTGTGGAGAAGTTAGCTATTTTGTGGGACGGAATCACCAACTGTCTGGGGACTTACACAGACAGTTTCAGTTCTTGTTAGGGAGCCTGAACTTTGCCTAGGCCAATTTTTTAACCAAATGCTAGACCCTGACAGCCACTCTGTTGATGAACTCATCTGGGCATGGAATATTTTGATCGGTGAGGCCATTGACAGGGTGGCTCCAAGACGTCTCCTGTCCCTGTCTCGTCACCGCAGGGCCCCCTGGTTTACCGAGGGGCTGCGGTGTATGAAGCAGGTAGGTAGGCGACTGGAGCAGTGCTGGAGTCGAACTCGTGCTGAATCCGACCGACTTCTCTGTAGGGCCCGTTTGCGGTCCTATGTTGAGGCTGTGAGGAGGGCAAAGAAATAATTCTTTGCCGCCCACATAGCATCCACAAAGTCGCATCCAGCGGAGCTGTTTTGAGTGGTCCGGGGGCTGGTCAGTCTGGCCTCCCTCCGCCTGCACTTGTCCCAGGCCCACTGTGAGGAGTTTGCTATCTACTTTGCAGACAAGATCACTCAGATCCAGAGCAACTTTGACGCTGGATTAAAAACAGTGGAGATGGAGCGTGAGGTGATGGAGGACCCATCTAGTCCATTAGGGATGTGCGGACAGAACCGAGTTCAGAAATTCAGTTTGGTTCAAAAGTTTGGTTTGGTCGACCGAACTAAAATAGTTCGGTCGAATCCTGAACTTCTGAACTGAGTTTGTACATTCAAAACCGGTTTTTTTTGGCATTCCAAACTGGTTTGGATTTGACCGAACAGTTCGGTTGAATTTGAGTTCGGCTTGAAACTTCGGTTTGGTCGACCGAACTATTCGAGTTTGATCCGAACTCCAAACTTCCGAACTGCGTTCACACATCCCTATAGTCCATCTTTCTGGGCCGAGTTTCAGGAAGTGATGCCAGCCAATGCTGTGGACATCCTGGGGTCTGTCAGAGCCACCAGTTGTGAATTAGATTCTTACCTGTCCTGGTTGGTGAAAGCCTCCAGGGAGACACTGGAGATGGTGCTGGCAGGGGTAATCAATGCTTCCCTTCGGCAGGGAAGATTGCCCCCCAGTCTCAAGGAGGCCGTGGTGCACCCCCTGCTGAAAAAAATCGTTCTTGGATGTGGACGCAGACGCCAGCTACCGGCCTGTCTCTAACCTTCCCTTTTTAGGGAAGGTTATTGAACGGGCGGTGGCACTGCAACTCCAGGATCATCTTGACAACATCAGTTTCCTTGACCAGTTTCAATCTGGCCTTGGTAGACAATCTCCACCGGGAGATGGACGCAGGACGTTCAACACCTCTGGTCCTGCTAGATCTCTCATCTGCTTTTGACACAGTGGACCATGGGCTGCTGTTGAGATGATTGCAAGCTTTGGGAGGTCTGGACAGGACTATCCTCGGATGGTTCCGATCATTCCTCTCGGGGAGAAGCCAGCGGGTTGTCCTGGAGGTTGAGTCTTCCAGTCCTAGGGCCCTGATTGTGGCATTCTGCAAGGTTCAATTCTGTCTCCATTACTATTTAATGCATACATGCAGCCTTTGGGGGAGATCATGAGAGAGTTTGGTGTGCGTTGCCACCAATACGCTGATGACACCCAGCTTTACCTCTCTTTTTCAACTGACCCAGGTCCTGCTGTCTCAGTACTGTCCCAGCGTCTGGAGGCTGTGGCGGATTGGTTACGGCAGAGCAGACTGAAGCTCAATCCTGATAAGACGAAGGTTATGGCAGTGGGTAGGGCGGGGGAGGTGCTGGCTCCCCTCGTAGATGGAGTCTGCCCTCCTGTAGCCCAACAGGTTTGGAATCTGGGGGTGTTATTGGACTCGGGTCTCTGCTTGGATCGGCAAGTGGAGATGGTGGTGAAAGCTGCCTTCCGCCAGCTGTATCTAGTGCGGTGGCTGCGTCCATACATTTCCAGACCCAACCTGGCCATCCTCATCCATGCCTTCATCACCTCGAGGCTGGACTACTGTAACACACTCTACGTGGGGCTTCCCTTGACGCTGGCTCGGAGGTTGCAGCTAGTGCAGAAGAATGTGGCAGCTCATCCCCTAACGGGGACGAGTCAGCGAGACCATATTACTTCTGTGCTCCGCGTGCTGCACTGGCTGCCTATAATGTACCGAGCCAGATTCAAGGTATTGTTTTTGGCCTATAAAACCCTACACGGTTTTGGCCCCAGATACCTCAGGGACCGTCTTACCCTTTGCACCCCAGGGCGACCTGTTTGGTCTGCCGGGGGCACCTTCTTGGAGGTCCTCCGCGTAAGGCGGGGGGCCACAATGGAGAGGGTGTTCTCGGTGTCCGGTCCAGGATTATGGAACTCCCTCCCGGAGGAAGGCCATCTGGCCCCAAGTCTGTTGGCTTTCCGCTGAGCCTGGAAGACTTGGCTGTTCTTCCAGGCCTTCAGAGGAGGGGGGTGGGAGGGTTAATAGTGGGGGGTTAATAGGGATGGTGGGGTTTTAGGTGTTTTTTAGATGTTTTAAAATTGTTGTGTTGATGTTTTAAATTGCTTTTATTGGTGTTGTAAACCACCCCGAGATGCCATGTGCATGAGGGGGTGGCAAATAAATGTAATAAAATAAATAAATAAACAAATAAGTAAATAAATAAAATGTTTTCTGTCAACAGCAACTTTTACTCGAGGCAGAAATACATGTTCAATCTAACGCAGCCGGGGATTTGGAGTTCGACCTTTCTAACATGCTTTCAGTTTTTGGTGGTCTTATAGGGTGCCTTCAGTGCCTTAGCCTGAAAAAGTTTGTTCCTGCTCACTTCATATTGGGGCAGCCCCCGAGAAGTAGAGAAAATAGCGGATCCCAGGGAGATCAATTTGTGATAAGGCCAGTCCTGCTGCCAGAACCTAGTCCAGGCTCCATGACATTGGCAGATGCTAGCAGCTGCCCCCTGTATTTATCAGGCAACAAGTGATGCAGCCAGCCCCAAGTTGAAAGGAAGAAGCTATGCTGTGTTTACTCTAGAGCAGGGATGGGGAAACTTTTTCTTCCCAGAGACCCCTTTGAAAATTAGTACAAGCTTTGAGGGCCGCATAGACATTGGAGATGTTGAAGGGTGGTTAAGGGGTGTAGTCAGAAAGTGGAGGGTCAAGATCATGGATCAGTGCTATGGATCCATTTCCTAGACTCATATGCATGTCCTCCTCTCTGCTACCTTACCCTGACCTCAGTGTTCATTGCTAGAGGGCAGAAACTGGATTCAGGGACCAGATCCAGAAAAGGATCCAAATAAAAGGGGCCAAATAAAAAACAGTCATAGGTTGCATTTGCCCCCTGGGTCTGAGGTTCACTATCTCTGCTCGAGGGTTCTATCCATACTACAGAGAGTAGCAGCAGTAGCTAGTAGTGCTAAATTGAATACAGCTGTTCCTGAATTGACAGAAAATTAGGGCTGAATGATGAAATTTCACCTCGTTCCGATTCCATTGGAACTGGACATTTTGTTTGGTCTGCTTGGAACTCAGGCCACTTTCATACATGCCCCCCCTCCCAATGCATATTTGGGCTGGGAGGGGAGAACGTGCAGCCCAAATATGCGTGGGGATCGGCCAACGCAAAAGCCCCCCCCCCGCACAGCTTTGCCGGAAAAGCTGTGCAGGATGCAGAGCTCGATTTCCTGCTCTGCATCCCGTGTGGCTTTGCTGGCAAAACCATGCGATGGGGCCTTTCACACTGGCCGATCCCTGTGCATATTTGGGCTGCCCAAATATGTGCAGGGGGGTCATGTATGAAAGTGGCCTCAGACTGACCATGGTGGCCACCATCTGGTTATACAGTGGCAGCATGTGCAAAATTGCATGGTTGTAATTCTGATCAAAATATTATTTTAGTTGGAATTCTGACCAAAATATTAATGTCATTCCAATTTTGAAGAAAAGTCAGCAAAATTGGAATTACTTATTTGATCTAGTCCTACAGGAAATTCAGTTGCATGGGGAACATTTTTGAATATAAGGAAGAATTTTCAAGCCTGGAACAAATTTCATGATTCCATTGCTTTCAGGATTGCAAGCAACAACTTTTTGAGACTTCAATAATTTTTTGAGTACTGTCCTCCTTTTCACAGCACTTTTTGTCATTTTGCAGTAGCTTCGAACATCTTTTGGTAGTTTTGTGTCTTGGTGTTATTGCTTTCCTGGCTCCATGCCTTCTTTTGTCTCCAGTCACAAGACTCTCTTCTGAATTGGGGGTGGGGGGGAGTTGGGAAGAGAAGGAAGCTGTACTTGCTGTGTTTGGTCTGTGTATAACATACCTGTCTCCTTGTCCTACCAATGTGCCAAACATTCTGGCATGTATCAAATGTACCAAAACTACCTACCAATGGCTTAAATGGGAATAAATGAATGAGGCAAAAACCTGCTAAGCAGGGGTGGTGGTGAACAGGCTGCTTTTGATTAAAATAACATTAGCCGCAAATTATTGTTTCAGCTGTAGTAGATACAACTACTGGAAGTAGAGGCTACACAACAGCCTTCAGTGGCCAAAAGGGATGCTGCAGGCTGTGGAGATACCACAGTTTAACTGAGAGAGATCTCTAAACCAAAACACTCCTCAGTAGATCCTAAAAATTGGCAACCTTGCAGAGTTCAAAGATTTCAACCTTGTAGAATTGAAACATTTATTTTCACCCTGGCTGAATGTAAATGGGAAAACCCAGCATCTTTATGGCATGGGAACCTTATAGAAATCTGGTATTAATTCTTTTCCACAATGCTGTCTTGAACCAGCACAACATCATTTTCTATCTTTAGGAAAACCTTAGATTAAAGCAGACAAACTAAGGAGTCAGTTACCCAATTTTAGAGAACAAATTCTGAAAATTGGATAAGATCAGGAAACTGTCTCTTGAGAAGATCAATGGGAAAACATCATTTCTTGGTTACATGTCTTTTCAGTAATTTGCTACCTGCTGATAGCAATCCATTATCCATTCTGTTAGTCTTATGAACTGACATGACCTTAAATTTGCTAAGGAGTCTGCCTATGCTGCTTCTCCAACCTGCTCAAAAACTTCATGTTCCACCCACATAGTATCCTGTAGCCACAATGAAACACCACGTGATAGAAAAGATTCCCATGAAAAGTCGGAGAGATTGCATTGCAGACTCAGAGCCTTAAATGACATCCTCTTAGCCCCAGTCATAAAAGCACTTATGCTTTTGCTGTGAAGATAAAGCTGTGCGTACCCATGACAGCCTTCATTGTCCTAGCTCATCACCTGACACTTAATCATTTTGACACTTGGCTGTAAAGAATAAAAATTAGCAATCTGTGAATTTCCTTTGCTGTTAGTAATCTAAGGAAGTGAATTCCACGTTTTTAATAAATTTTACATTGTCTGATTTAATGTCCAGGCCACTTTGAAAGGGTGCGTGGCTTTCCCCCACCTCTGGACAGCCTCTTTACTACTATTGGGGAGAATCCAGGCATAGCTACCTGCCATGCACATTTTGTGGATTGTGGTTATTGTGTATTAAAAGGTAGATTCAATGTGACTACAAATTCATGAACACTATACTATGGCCATTATACAGATTAAGAATACAAATATTTTAGAACACCTAACTACAGAACTGCTCATCATTTAGGATATGGTAGTATATTTTTTACTGTTGAAATGTATCAGATGGAGAAAATGTTAAAACATTAGAATGTAAGTGAACTCTAAATAGGATGTACAATACCTATTCCTCGGGGTGGGGTGGGGGGGACGGACTGTGTATTAATTTAAACCAATGTCTACCCTAATGAACCTTTTTTAAAAATATGATTATTATTTTTTTTCCTACAGGGAGGAAGTTTTGGTGGTTATAGTGCTCATTTGGAACTCTGGGATTGGAAACCCAGCTTTACTGCTTTGCTCTTCCCCTCTCAATGAGAGGTCCCAAAGACTCTGTCCTTTGCCCTCTTCTCATTTCACACTCTTTCCCTGGGCCAACTCAATAAATCTCAATTGGGACCTCTTATGTGATTGTAGGATAGCCATTTAATCTTTCTGTGTCTTATCTTAAAACTGTAAAATGGAGATAATGATATTTCCTACCTCATAGTTTTGTTGCGAGAAAAAATACTTTTTTTTNAAATTGAAAACAGCTGTTCCTGAATTGACAGAAAATTAGGGCTGAATGATGAAATTTCACCTTGTTCCAATTCCATTGGAACTGGACATTTTGTTTGGTCTGCTTGGAACTCAGGCCACTTTCATACATGCCCCCCCTCCCAATGCATATTTGGGCTGGGAGGGGAGAACGTGCAGCCCAAATATGCGTGGGGATCGGCCAACGCAAAAGCCCCCCCCCCGCACAGCTTTGCCGGAAAAGCTGTGCAGGATGCAGAGCTCGATTTCCTGCTCTGCATCCCGTGTGGCTTTGCTGGCAAAACCATGCGATGGGGCCTTTCACACTGGCCGATCCCTGTGCATATTTGGGCTGCCCAAATATGTGCAGGGGGGTCATGTATGAAAGTGGCCTCAGACTGACCATGGTGGCCACCATCTGGTTATACAGTGGCAGCATGTGCAAAATTGCATGGTTGTAATTCTGATCAAAATATTATTTTAGTTGGAATTCTGACCAAAAAATTAATGTCATTCCAATTTTGAAGAAAAGTCAGCAAAATTGGAATTACTTATTTGATCTAGTCCTACAGGAAATTCAGTTGCATGGGGAACATTTTTGAATATAAGGAAGAATTTTCAAGCCTGGAACAAATTTCATGATTCCATTGCTTTCAGGATTGCAAGCAACAACTTTTTGAGACTTCAATAATTTTTTTGAGTACTTTCCTCCTTTTCACAGCACTTTTTGTCATTTTGCAGTAGCTTCGAACATCTTTTGGTAGTTTTGTGTCTTGGTGTTATTGCTTTCCTGGCTCCATGCCTTCTTTTGTCTCCAGTCACAAGACTCTCTTCTGAATTGGGGGTGGGGGGGAGTTGGGAAGAGAAGGAAGCTGTACTTGCTGTGTTTGGTCTGTGTATAACATACCTGTCTCCTTGTCCTACCAATGTGCCAAACATTCTGGCATGTACCAAATGTACCAAAACTACCTACCAATGGCTTAAATGGGAATAAATGAATGAGGCAAAAACCTGCTAAGCAGGGGTGGTGGTGAACAGGCTGCTTTTGATTAAAATAACATTAGCCGCAAATTATTGTTTCAGCTGTAGTAGATACAACTACTGGAAGTAGAGGCTACACAACAGCCTTCAGTGGCCAAAAGGGATGCTGCAGGCTGTGGAGATACCACAGTTTAACTGAGAGAGATCTCTAAACCAAAACACTCCTCAGTAGATCCTAAAAATTGGCAACCTTGCAGAGTTCAAAGATTTCAACCTTGTAGAATTGAAACATTTATTTTCACCCTGGCTGAATGTAAATGGGAAAACCCAGCATCTTTATGGCATGGGAACCTTATAGAAATCTGGTATTAATTCTTTTCCACAATGCTGTCTTGAACCAGCACAACATCATTTTCTATCTTTAGGAAAACCTCAGATTAAAGCAGACAAACTAAGGAGTCAGTTACCCAATTTTAGAGAACAAATTCTGAAAATTGGATAAGATCAGGAAACTGTCTCTTGAGAAGATCAATGGGAAAACATCATTTCTTGGTTACATGTCTTTTCAGTAATTTGCTACCTGCTGATAGCAATCCATTATCCATTCTGTTAGTCTTATGAACTGACATGACCTTAAATTTGCTAAGGAGTCTGCCTATGCTGCTTCTCCAACCTGCTCAAAAACTTCATGTTCCACCCACATACTAGTATCCAGTAGCCACAATGAAACACCACGTGATAGAAAAGATTCCCATGAAAAGTCGGAGAGATTGCATTGCAGACTCAGAGCCTTAAATGACATCCTCTTAGCCCCAGTCATAAAAACACTTATGCTTTTGCTGTGAAGATAAAACTGTACGTACCCATGACAGCCTTCATTGTCCTAGCTCATCACCTGACACTTAATCATTTTGACACTTGGCTGTAAAGAATAAAAATTAGCAATCTGTGAATTTCCTTTGCTGTTAGTAATCTAAGGAAGTGAATTCCACGTTTTTAATAAATTTTACATTGTCTGATTTAATGTCCAGGCCACTTTGAAAGGGTGCGTGGCTTTCCCCCACCTCTGGACAGCCTCTTTACTACTATTGGGGAGAATCCAGGCATAGCTACCTGCCATGCACATTTTGTGGATTGTGGTTATTGTGTATTAAAAGGTAGATTCAATGTGACTACAAATTCATGAACACTATACTATGGCCATTATACAGATTAAGAATACAAATATTTTAGAACACCTAACTACAGAACTGCTCATCATTTAGGATATGGTAGTATATTTTTTACTGTTGAAATGTATCAGATGGAGAAAATGTTAAAACATTAGAATGTAAGTGAACTCTAAATAGGATGTACAATACCTATTCCTCGGGGTGGGGTGGGGGGGGATGGACTGTGTATTAATTTAAACCAATGTCTACCCTAATGAACCTTTTTTAAAAATATGATTATTATTTTTTTTCCTACAGGGAGGAAGTTTTGGTGGTTATAGTGCTCATTTGGGACTCTGGGATTGGAAACCCGGCTTTACTGCTTTGCTCTTCCCCTCTCAATGAGAGGTCCCAAAGACTCTGTCCTTTGCCCTCTTCTCATTTCACACTCTTTCCCTGTGCCAACTCAATAAATCTCAATTGGGACCTCTTATGTGATTGTAGGATAGCCATTTAATCTTTCTGTGTCTTATCTTAAAACTGTAAAATGGAGATAATGATATTTCCTACCTCATAGTTTTGTTGCGAGAAAAAATACTTTTTTTTANTACCCTGCGCATACACCCGGGGGCATAGGAAATGAAAACTTGCTAGCTAAACATCAAGGAAATGCTGGAAATTGCTATAAAACATTATTTTATTTAGATTTAGATCGCACCCTATCCCCTGAGGCTCAGGGAAGCTCATGAAAAATACATAAAATACAAATATAAAATACATAAGTAAAACCCCACAAAACAAAAAACACTGCCCTTAATCCCCCTTCCCTCCCAAAATCTATCCCTTCCCATTGTATGCCTGGCCAAATTAAAAGGTCTTGCACTGCTTCCAGAAGACATTCAAACTAGGGCTTAGACAAACTTCCAAGAGAAGGGAGTTTCAAAGCTATGTGGCAGCTACCAAGAACACCTCTCTGTGGGCCCAAGTCATATAAAACTGGGTCAATGAAGGAAGCCTCAAGAGGGCACTCGCAACAGATCTTAAGGACCACAAAGGGACTTAATGAGAGGCAGTCCTTCAGATAGGTAGGGCCCAAGCCATTTAGGGTTTTAAAGATCAATACCAGCAACTTGAATTGTGCCCTGAATGCTATAGGCAGCCAGTGCAGACACTTAATTAAACACTAGTGTAACGTGCTCCTGAAGATCCACCCCCATAAGAGGTGGGTTACCACATTCTGCACCAGCTGCAGCCCCCGAACAGTCTTCAAGGGCAGCCCCATGGGAACCCCATGGAGAATGCATCGCAGTAGTCCAGCCTACTATTGGTCCAGTACTTGCCATAGCAGCTTGGTGCCACTTACAATCATAAGAAGATCAAACACAACAATAAAAACTATATAAAACACTACAAGGCATTGGAAGTTGTCAGAACCCACCACCCACACACTCATCCTAAGCCACCTTCCTCCACCCATCACCTACCTCCCCAGCTAAACACCTGGCAGAATTTCCAGGTCTTACAGCTTCGTCGAAAAGAGGGAGGTCCGACGCCAACAGGGCCTCTGATGGGAGGGAGTTCCACAGCCTCAGTGCAGTCAAGAATGCCCTCTTCATCATTGCCCCCTGGGATACCTGGGGGACTTCGAGAAAGTTCCCCCAGTTGACTGCAGGGGTCAATCCAGAACCTGGGGAGTGAGGCGGTCCTGCAGGTAGGTAGGGCCCAGGCCATTTAGGGTATAGATGATGGTGGACAAATCCGTGTTTCCTGGCCGGAAGAACTCAGCGTGTGCTCTTGGGTGATTTTCCATCATCTCCTTGGGATCTCACATTTGGAGTCCCGCAGCGATCGATATTGTTGGGGGAGGTGGTTAGGGGGTATGGTGAGAAGTGTCATCAATATGCTGATGACACCCAACTATACCGCTCTTTTTCATCGGACTCAGGCCCGGCAGTCTCGTTGCTTACACAGTGCTTGTCAGCTCTGGGGGATTGGATGCAGGCAAGTCGACTGAAACTGAATCCTGACAAGACGGAGGTGACGGTTGTGGGTAAAGCTGGGGGTGGGAGGGCCTCCATTATTGATGGGGTCCATCCCCGCTTGGTGGCTCATGTCCACAGTCTGGGGGTGCTCCTGGACCCACAGCTTCGCCTGGATGCCCAGGTGATGGCTGAGGTGAAAGGAGTATTTCGCCAGTTACATGTGGTGCATCAGCTGAAGCTGTATGTCTCAGATGTG
Source organism: Sphenodon punctatus (assembly GCA_003113815.1). Taxonomy (NCBI): domain Eukaryota; kingdom Metazoa; phylum Chordata; class Lepidosauria; order Sphenodontia; family Sphenodontidae; genus Sphenodon; species Sphenodon punctatus. The sequence goes on along the minus strand of QEPC01000119.1, from coordinate 5,359,487 downwards.
GATATTGCCGCAATCATCCATGCTTTTATTACCTCGAGACTAGATTACTGCAATGCGCTCTATGTGGGGCTACCCTTGGTGATGGCCCGGAGGTTGCAGCAAGTGCAGAATACAGCAGCCTGTCTCCTGACTGGGCCGGGCCGGCATGAGCACATAACACCTGTGCTCCATTCTCTGCACTGCCTGCCAGTGATGTACCAGCCCAATTCAAGGTGTTGGTGCTTACCTTTAAATCCCTAAACGGCCTTGGCCCAACATACCTCAGCGACCACCTCAACCCCTGGGTTCTGGATCGGCCCCTGTGGTCATCGGGGAGTGCCCTCCTGCAGATCCCCCGAGTGTCTCGGGTGTCAACCATGCGGAAGGCGTTCTCAGTGGCCTCACCACAGCTGTGGAATGCCCTCCCATCAGAGGTCCATCAGTCTGCAGACCTCCCCTCTTTTCATAGACAATGTAAGACCTGGCTGTTGCGCCTGACCTTTGGTGAGGTGGAGGGTGGGGGGTGGGTTGTTAGATGGGGTATTACTGCTGCTTTTATGTATTATTCTTTTAAATTGCTTTTAGATGTTATGTGTTTTATTGTTGTATGCCGCCCCAAGCTGCCTGTGGCAGGAGGGGGCGGCATAAAAGCTGAATAAAATAAATAAATAAAATAAATAAGATGTTGGAAAGAAAGGGACACTGCCTTCTCACCAGACTGAGATGTCAAAAGGCACTCCTGACCACAGCCTGGCATTCCTGGCACTCCTGACCTTCCAGGCCCAGCTGAGGATCCAGGAGCACCCCAAGTCTACGCACCTGAGTAGCAAGGTGAGGCTGGACCCCATCAATGATGGGACTCCCAATCTTCCCCCAGGCCACAGAGCTGGCCAACCATCATCACCTCAGTCTTGTCTGGATTCAGCTTCAGACAGGTCCCCTGAATCCAGGCACTAAGTAAGCACCGAGACTGCAGGGCCTAGGTCAGATGAAAATGAAAAGTAGATTTGGGTGCCATCCACATATTGAAGACAATGCACCCCAAATCTATGCACAAACTCACCCAGGTGTCTTAGATACACATTTAACAGGAGGGGAGACAGAATGGAACCCTGAAGGACCCCACAAGAGAGGGGCAAGGGGGAAGAACAATCACTACCTTCTGAAATTTCCCTGACAGAAATTAACAGAACCACTCTAGAGTCATCCCGTGAACCCCTGCCAGGTCCAGCCGTCATGTCAAGAATACCTCATGGTCAACTGTAACAAAGGCTGCTGAAAGATTTAAAAGGATTAACAGGGTTCGATATTCCCTGTCAATCTCTTGGTGAAGAGCATTGATCAATGCCACAAGCACAGTCTCAGTGCTATACCAAAGATAATGCTGTAAATAAATGCTGTAAAACTGTCGTAATATTCCAAAAAAATGTCAAAGTCCCAAAAAGTGATGAAAAGTCCTGAAAAGTAGTAAGAGTGACAAAAATGTCCGAAAGTGATGAAAATGATGAAAAAATGGTGAAGCACAGCATCACCAGAAACTGATGAAGTACCAACGACAAACACTTGCAAGCACTCCTAAAAGGTAGGGATAGGTGAACAGAACTGAGTTCGGAAATTCGGTTCGGTTTGGTTCGGAAATTCGGTTTGGTTCGGAAGTTCGGTTCGGTCAACCGAACTATTCGAGTTCGGTCCAAACTCCGAACTTCCAAACAAAGTTCGGAAATTCAAACCCCATTGAACTAAATGGTATATTATCTTTTCGGGATGGGTGAACAGAGCCGAGTTTGTAAATTCGGTTCTAAAACGGGTTCGGTTCGGAAGTTCGGTTTGGTCGACCGAACTGGTCGAGTTTGGTCCGAACTCCGAACTTCCGAACCGCGTTCGCCCATCCCTACTAAAAAGTCGGTACTTCCTTTCGGAATGGGAACATTTGCTCTTGTCTCAGCCCTAGCGGCTGCTATGTATCTTCCAGGAGGTAGCAGTAGAGTTTGGCGTTCCGCAGCACCAGGAAACACTGAGGGCCCAGTCACTTTGATGATGTACTTGGGAATAGAGTTGGACACCATCAAGCTCCTTTTCTTACCTCCCTGTGGAGAAGTTAGCTATTTTGTGGGACGGAATCACCAACTGTCTGGGGACTTACACAGACAGTTTCAGTTCTTGTTAGGGAGCCTGAACTTTGCCTAGGCCAATTTTTTAACCAAATGCTAGACCCTGACAGCCACTCTGTTGATGAACTCATCTGGGCATGGAATATTTTGATCGGTGAGGCCATTGACAGGGTGGCTCCAAGACGTCTCCTGTCCCTGTCTCGTCACCGCAGGGCCCCCTGGTTTACCGAGGGGCTGCGGTGTATGAAGCAGGTAGGTAGGCGACTGGAGCAGTGCTGGAGTCGAACTCGTGCTGAATCCGACCGACTTCTCTGTAGGGCCCGTTTGCGGTCCTATGTTGAGGCTGTGAGGAGGGCAAAGAAATAATTCTTTGCCGCCCACATAGCATCCACAAAGTCGCATCCAGCGGAGCTGTTTTGAGTGGTCCGGGGGCTGGTCAGTCTGGCCTCCCTCCGCCTGCACTTGTCCCAGGCCCACTGTGAGGAGTTTGCTATCTACTTTGCAGACAAGATCACTCAGATCCAGAGCAACTTTGACGCTGGATTAAAAACAGTGGAGATGGAGCGTGAGGTGATGGAGGACCCATCTAGTCCATTAGGGATGTGCGGACAGAACCGAGTTCAGAAATTCAGTTTGGTTCAAAAGTTTGGTTTGGTCGACCGAACTAAAATAGTTCGGTCGAATCCTGAACTTCTGAACTGAGTTTGTACATTCAAAACCGGTTTTTTTTGGCATTCCAAACTGGTTTGGATTTGACCGAACAGTTCGGTTGAATTTGAGTTCGGCTTGAAACTTCGGTTTGGTCGACCGAACTATTCGAGTTTGATCCGAACTCCAAACTTCCGAACTGCGTTCACACATCCCTATAGTCCATCTTTCTGGGCCGAGTTTCAGGAAGTGATGCCAGCCAATGCTGTGGACATCCTGGGGTCTGTCAGAGCCACCAGTTGTGAATTAGATTCTTACCTGTCCTGGTTGGTGAAAGCCTCCAGGGAGACACTGGAGATGGTGCTGGCAGGGGTAATCAATGCTTCCCTTCGGCAGGGAAGATTGCCCCCCAGTCTCAAGGAGGCCGTGGTGCACCCCCTGCTGAAAAAAATCGTTCTTGGATGTGGACGCAGACGCCAGCTACCGGCCTGTCTCTAACCTTCCCTTTTTAGGGAAGGTTATTGAACGGGCGGTGGCACTGCAACTCCAGGATCATCTTGACAACATCAGTTTCCTTGACCTGTTTCAATCTGGCCTTGGTAGACAATCTCCACCGGGAGATGGACGCAGGACGTTCAACACCTCTGGTCCTGCTAGATCTCTCATCTGCTTTTGACACAGTGGACCATGGGCTGCTGTTGAGATGATTGCAAGCTTTGGGAGGTCTGGACAGGACTATCCTCGGATGGTTCCGATCATTCCTCTCGGGGAGAAGCCAGCGGGTTGTCCTGGAGGTTGAGTCTTCCAGTCCTAGGGCCCTGATTGTGGCATTCTGCAAGGTTCAATTCTGTCTCCATTACTATTTAATGCATACATGCAGCCTTTGGGGGAGATCATGAGAGAGTTTGGTGTGCGTTGCCACCAATACGCTGATGACACCCAGCTTTACCTCTCTTTTTCAACTGACCCAGGTCCTGCTGTCTCAGTACTGTCCCAGCGTCTGGAGGCTGTGGCGGATTGGTTACGGCAGAGCAGACTGAAGCTCAATCCTGATAAGACGAAGGTTATGGCAGTGGGTAGGGCGGGGGAGGTGCTGGCTCCCCTCGTAGATGGAGTCTGCCCTCCTGTAGCCCAACAGGTTTGGAATCTGGGGGTGTTATTGGACTCGGGTCTCTGCTTGGATCGGCAAGTGGAGATGGTGGTGAAAGCTGCCTTCCGCCAGCTGTATCTAGTGCGGTGGCTGCGTCCATACATTTCCAGACCCAACCTGGCCATCCTCATCCATGCCTTCATCACCTCGAGGCTGGACTACTGTAACACACTCTACGTGGGGCTTCCCTTGACGCTGGCTCGGAGGTTGCAGCTAGTGCAGAAGAATGTGGCAGCTCATCCCCTAACGGGGACGAGTCAGCGAGACCATATTACTTCTGTGCTCCGCGTGCTGCACTGGCTGCCTATAATGTACCGAGCCAGATTCAAGGTATTGTTTTTGGCCTATAAATCCCTACACGGTTTTGGCCCCAGATACCTCAGGGACCGCCTTACCCTTTGCACCCCAGGGCGACCCGTTTGGTCTGCCGGGGGCACCTTCTTGGAGGTCCTCCGCGTAAGGCGGGGGGCCACAATGGAGAGGGTGTTCTCGGTGTCCGGTCCAGGATTATGGAACTCCCTCCCGGAGGAAGGCCATCTGGCCCCAAGTCTGTTGGCTTTCCGCTGAGCCTGGAAGACTTGGCTGTTCTTCCAGGCCTTCAGAGGAGGGGGGTGGGAGGGTTAATAGTGGGGGGTTAATAGGGATGGTGGGGTTTTAGGTGTTTTTTAGATGTTTTAAAATTGTTGTGTTGATGTTTTAAATTGCTTTTATTGGTGTTGTAAACCACCCCGAGATGCCATGTGCATGAGGGGGTGGCAAATAAATGTAATAAAATAAATAAATAAACAAATAAGTAAATAAATAAAATGTTTTCTGTCAACAGCAACTTTTACTCGAGGCAGAAATACATGTTCAATCTAACGCAGCCGGGGATTTGGAGTTCGACCTTTCTAACATGCTTTCAGTTTTTGGTGGTCTTATAGGGTGCCTTCAGTGCCTTAGCCTGAAAAAGTTTGTTCCTGCTCACTTCATATTGGGGCAGCCCCCGAGAAGTAGAGAAAATAGCGGATCCCAGGGAGATCAATTTGTGATAAGGCCAGTCCTGCTGCCAGAACCTAGTCCAGGCTCCATGACATTGGCAGATGCTAGCAGCTGCCCCCTGTATTTATCAGGCAACAAGTGATGCAGCCAGCCCCAAGTTGAAAGGAAGAAGCTATGCTGTGTTTACTCTAGAGCAGGGATGGGGAAACTTTTTCTTCCCAGAGACCCCTTTGAAAATTAGTACAAGCTTTGAGGGCCGCATAGACATTGGAGATGTTGAAGGGTGGTTAAGGGGTGTAGTCAGAAAGTGGAGGGTCAAGATCATGGATCAGTGCTATGGATCCATCTCCTAGACTCATATGCATGTCCTCCTCTCTGCTACCTTACCCTCACCTCAGTGTTCATTGCTAGAGGGCAGAAACTGGATTCAGGGACCAGATCCAGAAAAGGATCCAAATAAAAGGGGCCAAATAAAAAACAGTCATAGGTTGCATTTGCCCCCTGGGTCTGAGGTTCACTATCTCTGCTCGAGGGTTCTATCCATACTACAGAGAGTAGCAGCAGTAGCTAGTAGTGCTAAATTGAAAACAGCTGTTCCTGAATTGACAGAAAATTAGGGCTGAATGATGAAATTTCACCTTGTTCCAATTCCATTGGAACTGGACATTTTGTTTGGTCTGCTTGGAACTCAGGCCACTTTCATACATGCCCCCCCTCCCAATGCATATTTGGGCTGGGAGGGGAGAACGTGCAGCCCAAATATGCGTGGGGATCGGCCAACGCAAAAGCCCCCCCCCCGCACAGCTTTGCCGGAAAAGCTGTGCAGGATGCAGAGCTCGATTTCCTGCTCTGCATCCCGTGTGGCTTTGCTGGCAAAACCATGCGATGGGGCCTTTCACACTGGCCGATCCCTGTGCATATTTGGGCTGCCCAAATATGTGCAGGGGGGTCATGTATGAAAGTGGCCTCAGACTGACCATGGTGGCCACCATCTGGTTATACAGTGGCAGCATGTGCAAAATTGCATGGTTGTAATTCTGATCAAAATATTATTTTAGTTGGAATTCTGACCAAAATATTAATGTCATTCCAATTTTGAAGAAAAGTCAGCAAAATTGGAATTACTTATTTGATCTAGTCCTACAGGAAATTCAGTTGCATGGGGAACATTTTTGAATATAAGGAAGAATTTTCAAGCCTGGAACAAATTTCATGATTCCATTGCTTTCAGGATTGCAAGCAACAACTTTTTGAGACTTCAATAATTTTTTGAGTACTGTCCTCCTTTTCACAGCACTTTTTGTCATTTTGCAGTAGCTTCGAACATCTTTTGGTAGTTTTGTGTCTTGGTGTTATTGCTTTCCTGGCTCCATGCCTTCTTTTGTCTCCAGTCACAAGACTCTCTTCTGAATTGGGGGTGGGGGGGAGTTGGGAAGAGAAGGAAGCTGTACTTGCTGTGTTTGGTCTGTGTATAACATACCTGTCTCCTTGTCCTACCAATGTGCCAAACATTCTGGCATGTATCAAATGTACCAAAACTACCTACCAATGGCTTAAATGGGAATAAATGAATGAGGCAAAAACCTGCTAAGCAGGGGTGGTGGTGAACAGGCTGCTTTTGATTAAAATAACATTAGCCGCAAATTATTGTTTCAGCTGTAGTAGATACAACTACTGGAAGTAGAGGCTACACAACAGCCTTCAGTGGCCAAAAGGGATGCTGCAGGCTGTGGAGATACCACAGTTTAACTGAGAGAGATCTCTAAACCAAAACACTCCTCAGTAGATCCTAAAAATTGGCAACCTTGCAGAGTTCAAAGATTTCAACCTTGTAGAATTGAAACATTTATTTTCACCCTGGCTGAATGTAAATGGGAAAACCCAGCATCTTTATGGCATGGGAACCTTATAGAAATCTCTGGTATTAATTCTTTTCCACAATGCTGTCTTGAACCAGCACAACATCATTTTCTATCTTTAGGAAAACCTCAGATTAAAGCAGACAAACTAAGGAGTCAGTTACCCAATTTTAGAGAACAAATTCTGAAAATTGGATAAGATCAGGAAACTGTCTCTTGAGAAGATCAATGGGAAAACATCATTTCTTGGTTACATGTCTTTTCAGTAATTTGCTACCTGCTGATAGCAATCCATTATCCATTCTGTTAGTCTTATGAACTGACATGACCTTAAATTTGCTAAGGAGTCTGCCTATGCTGCTTCTCCAACCTGCTCAAAAACTTCATGTTCCACCCACATACTAGTATCCAGTAGCCACAATGAAACACCACGTGATAGAAAAGATTCCCATGAAAAGTCGGAGAGATTGCATTGCAGACTCAGAGCCTTAAATGACATCCTCTTAGCCCCAGTCATAAAAGCACTTATGCTTTTGCTGTGAAGATAAAGCTGTGCGTACCCATGACAGCCTTCATTGTCCTAGCTCATCACCTGACACTTAATCATTTTGACACTTGGCTGTAAAGAATAAAAATTAGCAATCTGTGAATTTCCTTTGCTGTTAGTAATCTAAGGAAGTGAATTCCACGTTTTTAATAAATTTTACATTGTCTGATTTAATGTCCAGGCCACTTTGAAAGGGTGCGTGGCTTTCCCCCACCTCTGGACAGCCTCTTTACTACTATTGGGGAGAATCCAGGCATAGCTACCTGCCATGCACATTTTGTGGATTGTGGTTATTGTGTATTAAAAGGTAGATTCAATGTGACTACAAATTCATGAACACTATACTATGGCCATTATACAGATTAAGAATACAAATATTTTAGAACACCTAACTACAGAACTGCTCATCATTTAGGATATGGTAGTATATTTTTTACTGTTGAAATGTATCAGATGGAGAAAATGTTAAAACATTAGAATGTAAGTGAACTCTAAATAGGATGTACAATACCTATTCCTCGGGGTGGGGTGGGGGGGGACGGACTGTGTATTAATTTAAACCAATGTCTACCCTAATGAACCTTTTTTAAAAATATGATTATTATTTTTTTTCCTACAGGGAGGAAGTTTTGGTGGTTATAGTGCTCATTTGGGACTCTGGGATTGGAAACCCGGCTTTACTGCTTTGCTCTTCCCCTCTCAATGAGAGGTCCCAAAGACTCTGTCCTTTGCCCTCTTCTCATTTCACACTCTTTCCCTGGGCCAACTCAATAAATCTCAATTGGGACCTCTTATGTGATTGTAGGATAGCCATTTAATCTTTCTGTGTCTTATCTTAAAACTGTAAAATGGAGATAATGATATTTCCTACCTCATAGTTTTGTTGCGAGAAAAAATACTTTTTTTTACAAATTGTGAGGTATCAGTGGACTGATCATAGTCATTAAAGCTTAAACTTCCCAAGCCATGTTTATCGTGTACAGAAACTAAACCTTCAAACTTAGAATTTTCAAGGTTTAGCAAAAACCAAAATATATTTAAAAAATTCAGACTATGTTGTAGTAGTTCTGAAAAAGTCATCCTAATAAAATGCTTTCATAAATATAAAAGTTCATATCAGCATTTTTTATATTTGTGCTGAAAAGTAAATTAACCTGTCAAGCCTCTATAATTATGTTTCCCTTTCTCTGCAGTCTCAATAGCTGAGGTTTCAGAAGCTAACAAAGACTAATATATTTTTGAAGGCATTTGCTTTTCTACTGAGCTACTGGCACTAACAGGAAGAGAAAACCTTGGAAGTCTCTAATAATGATGGCTACTTGACAAAATAACGAGAACTGGTGGAAAAATGCCATAGACTATGAGGCTTTCATCAATTAATTATTTCGCAGGCTAGGGAGACAATTGTTGATTAGACAAAAAAGAATATTTTTCAATACTTAGTTATAAAATAAAAAGTAGCAGAAATTTAATGTTTGGTAACATTTCAATATAATAGTGGACAGAGACTGAAGACAAACTGCTGGAGCCCGGGATCACTCTGTGCAGCACCACCTGCCACTCGCATGGTTCAGCAGATGAACTCAATAAACAGGGAGATGCTACGTGCAGACCACCACCCTATGACTCTCAGTCGCGGCAAAGTCTAGGTACAGGAAGCTGCCTCCCCCCGTGTTTTTAATCTTTTTTTTTCTTAAATCTTTTTGGAGTGCCTTTTTGGAGCGCTCCAAAACAAAAGTAAACCAGTGAGAGTGGAGAAAGCATTCACTCTTCAGACCGCTCTAGGTGCTGCACTCAGGACTCTGTGGTCCTGGTAGGACAGTATGCAGACAGAGGCTGCATGAGACCTAATAGGCAGGAAGCGATCACGTGGGGACACATTAGCCAGCAGTTTGTAGGCGTTAAATTGCTGCGTTAAATGACTGCTTAGTGCTAGAGGCTGTTGAATTTGGTATAAGTAGTTCTGGGGCCTAGGAAAATTAGAGTATGGCATAGTCGCATAAGTTTAGCTTGCAGCTTGACAACTGTTAGCTTAAATGCATGTCAAGAGAGACAGACATAGTAGGAAGTGGTCAAACTGGTAGGTATTGATAAGAGTTAGACGCTTGACAAAGATGCTGACTGGATAAAGCAGAGATTTTACCTTATTGAATTGAAACGGCAACATGATGGTCACCTTAATGAATAATCATGGTGACACACCATATTTGAGGTTCTGTTGTTGTTGTTTTCTATAAAAATACCCCTAAACTACAGGCAGTTAGTTACGCAACCCATCACCCCAGGACTCTATCTGAACACCACCTGAGCATTTTGCGGAGTCTCTGATGGCAAAGAACGTCTTACTTTCATCATCTCTTAGAGGGTAAACTAACTGACTCAGAATGACTGGCCATCCTTCTGAAGTTATTTATTAGAGTAGAGCATCTTTACTTAGGATTTAAGAATTTCCCTGCAATATCTTATTTTATCTTAACTTTTAGACTATAACAGGAACTAAGTTACTCATTTAATGAATTTCTGTACTATATTTCTGATTTACTTTTCTTGTATACCTGATTTGCGCACTGATTCCAGCAATATTCTTGCACCTTGTATTCCCAAAATTACCATTAGTAGACCTAGTTCTTTTACAACTCCTGACACTGGCCACAATCCCAAGCAGGATCCCTGTGGGATCCATGTGGCACAGCATGCTCTCAATGGATGTGCACATGGCATGCACGGAGCATGGGATCAGCCCCTCTGTGTTGATTTCCTGTATGGGAAAACTAAAAGAGAACCAACTTGGTTGAACCTAGACTGNGGCATAAAAGCTGAATAAAATAAATAAATAAAATAAATAAGATGTTGGAAAGAAAGGGACACTGCCTTCTCACCAGACTGAGATGTCAAAAGGCACTCCTGACCACAGCCTGGCATTCCTGGCACTCCTGACCTTCCAGGCCCAGCTGAGGATCCAGGAGCACCCCAAGTCTACGCACCTGAGTAGCAAGGTGAGGCTGGACCCCATCAATGATGGGACTCCCAATCTTCCCCCAGGCCACAGAGCTGGCCAACCATCATCACCTCAGTCTTGTCTGGATTCAGCTTCAGACAGGTCCCCTGAATCCAGGCACTAAGTAAGCACCAAGACTGCAGGGCCTAGGTCAGATGAAAATGAAAAGTAGATTTGGGTGCCATCCACATATTGAAGACAATGCACCCCAAATCTATGCACAAACTCACCCAGGTGTCTTAGATACACATTTAACAGGAGGGGAGACAGAATGGAACCCTGAAGGACCCCACAAGAGAGGGGCAAGGGGGAAGAACAATCACTACCTTCTGAAATTTCCCTGACAGAAATTAACAGAACCACTCTAGAGTCATCCCGTGAACCCCTGCCAGGTCCAGCCGTCATGTCAAGAATACCTCATGGTCAACTGTAACAAAGGCTGCTGAAAGATTTAAAAGGATTAACAGGGTTCGATATTCCCTGTCAATCTCTTGGTGAAGAGCATTGATCAATGCCACAAGCACAGTCTCAGTGCTATACCAAAGATAATGCTGTAAATAAATGCTGTAAAACTGTCGTAATATTCCAAAAAAATGTCAAAGTCCCAAAAAGTGATGAAAAGTCCTGAAAAGTAGTAAGAGTGACAAAAATGTCCGAAAGTGATGAAAATGATGAAAAAATGGTGAAGCACAGCATCACCAGAAACTGATGAAGTACCAACGACAAACACTTGCAAGCACTCCTAAAAGGTAGGGATAGGTGAACAGAACTGAGTTCGGAAATTCGGTTCGGTTTGGTTCGGAAATTCGGTTTGGTTCGGAAGTTCGGTTCGGTCAACCGAACTATTCGAGTTCGGTCCAAACTCTGAACTTCCAAACAAAGTTCGGAAATTCAAACCCCATTGAACTAAATGGTATATTATCTTTTCGGGACGGGTGAACAGAGCCGAGTTTGTAAATTCGGTTCTAAAACGGGTTCGGTTCGGAAGTTCGGTTTGGTCGACCGAACTGGTCGAGTTTGGTCCGAACTCCGAACTTGCGAACCGCGTTCGCCCATCCCTACTAAAAAGTCGGTACTTCCTTTCGGAATGGGAACATTTGCTCTTGTCTCAGCCCTAGCGGCTGCTATGTATCTTCCAGGAGGTAGCAGTAGAGTTTGGCGTTCCGCAGCACCAGGAAAAACTGAGGGCCCAGTCACTTTGATGATGTACTTGGGAATAGAGTTGGACACCATCAAGCTCCTTTTCTTGCCTCCCTGTGGAGAAGTTAGCTATTTTGTGGGACGGAATCACCAACTGTTTGGGGGCTTACACAGACAGTTTCAGTTCTTGTTAGGGAGCCTGAACTTTGCCTAGGCCAAGTTTTTAACCAAATGCTAGACCCTGACAGCCACTCTGTTGATGAACTCATCTGGGCATGGAATATTTTGATCGGTGAGGCCATTGACAGGGTGGCTCCAAGACGTCTCCTGTCCCTGTCTCGTCACCGCAGGGCCCCCTGGTTTACCGAGGGGCTGCGGTGTATGAAGCAGGTAGGTAGGCGACTGGAGCAGTGCTGGAGTCGAACTCGTGCTGAATCCGACCGACTTCTCTGTAGGGCCCGTTTGCGGTCCTATGTTGAGGCTGTGAGGAGGGCAAAGAAATAATTCTTTGCCGCCCACATAGCATCCACAAAGTCGCATCCAGCGGAGCTGTTTTGAGTGGTCCGGGGGCTGGTCAGTCTGGCCTCCCTCCGCCTGCACTTGTCCCAGGCCCACTGTGAGGAGTTTGCTATCTACTTTGCAGACAAGATCACTCAGATCCAGAGCAACTTTGACGCTGGATTAAAAACAGTGGAGATGGAGCGTGAGGTGATGGAGGACCCATCTAGTCCATTAGGGATGTGCGGACAGAACCGAGTTCAGAAATTCAGTTTGGTTCAAAAGTTTGGTTTGGTCGACCGAACTAAAATAGTTCGGTCGAATCCTGAACTTCTGAACTGAGTTTGTACATTCAAAACCGGTTTTTTTTGGCATTCCAAACTGGTTTGGATTTGACCGAACAGTTCGGTTGAATTTGAGTTCGGCTTGAAACTTCGGTTTGGTCGACCGAACTATTCGAGTTTGATCCGAACTCCAAACTTCCGAACTGCGTTCACACATCCCTATAGTCCATCTTTCTGGGCCGAGTTTCAGGAAGTGATGCCAGCCAATGCTGTGGACATCCTGGGGTCTGTCAGAGCCACCAGTTGTGAATTAGATTCTTACCTGTCCTGGTTGGTGAAAGCCTCCAGGGAGACACTGGAGATGGTGCTGGCAGGGGTAATCAATGCTTCCCTTCGGCAGGGAAGATTGCCCCCCAGTCTCAAGGAGGCCGTGGTGCACCCCCTGCTGAAAAAAATCGTTCTTGGATGTGGACGCAGACGCCAGCTACCGGCCTGTCTCTAACCTTCCCTTTTTAGGGAAGGTTATTGAACGGGCGGTGGCACTGCAACTCCAGGATCATCTTGACAACATCAGTTTCCTTGACCTGTTTCAATCTGGCCTTGGTAGACAATCTCCACCGGGAGATGGACGCAGGACGTTCAACACCTCTGGTCCTGCTAGATCTCTCATCTGCTTTTGACACAGTGGACCATGGGCTGCTGTTGAGATGATTGCAAGCTTTGGGAGGTCTGGACAGGACTATCCTCGGATGGTTCCGATCATTCCTCTCGGGGAGAAGCCAGCGGGTTGTCCTGGAGGTTGAGTCTTCCAGTCCTAGGGCCCTGATTGTGGCATTCTGCAAGGTTCAATTCTGTCTCCATTACTATTTAATGCATACATGCAGCCTTTGGGGGAGATCATGAGAGAGTTTGGTGTGCGTTGCCACCAATACGCTGATGACACCCAGCTTTACCTCTCTTTTTCAACTGACCCAGGTCCTGCTGTCTCAGTACTGTCCCAGCGTCTGGAGGCTGTGGCGGATTGGTTACGGCAGAGCAGACTGAAGCTCAATCCTGATAAGACGAAGGTTATGGCAGTGGGTAGGGCGGGGGAGGTGCTGGCTCCCCTCGTAGATGGAGTCTGCCCTCCTGTAGCCCAACAGGTTTGGAATCTGGGGGTGTTATTGGACTCGGGTCTCTGCTTGGATCGGCAAGTGGAGATGGTGGTGAAAGCTGCCTTCCGCCAGCTGTATCTAGTGCGGTGGCTGCGTCCATACATTTCCAGACCCAACCTGGCCATCCTCATCCATGCCTTCATCACCTCGAGGCTGGACTACTGTAACACACTCTACGTGGGGCTTCCCTTGACGCTGGCTCGGAGGTTGCAGCTAGTGCAGAAGAATGTGGCAGCTCATCCCCTAACGGGGACGAGTCAGCGAGACCATATTACTTCTGTGCTCCGCGTGCTGCACTGGCTGCCTATAATGTACCGAGCCAGATTCAAGGTATTGTTTTTGGCCTATAAATCCCTACACGGTTTTGGCCCCAGATACCTCAGGGACCGCCTTACCCTTTGCACCCCAGGGCGACCCGTTTGGTCTGCCGGGGGCACCTTCTTGGAGGTCCTCCGCGTAAGGCGGGGGGCCACAATGGAGAGGGTGTTCTCGGTGTCCGGTCCAGGATTATGGAACTCCCTCCCGGAGGAAGGCCATCTGGCCCCAAGTCTGTTGGCTTACCGCTGAGCCTGGAAGACTTGGCTGTTCTTCCAGGCCTTCAGAGGAGGGGGGTGGGAGGGTTAATAGTGGGGGGTTAATAGGGATGGTGGGGTTTTAGGTGTTTTTTAGATGTTTTAAAATTGTTGTGTTGATGTTTTAAATTGCTTTTATTGGTGTTGTAAACCACCCCGAGATGCCATGTGCATGAGGGGGTGGCAAATAAATGTAATAAAATAAATAAATAAACAAATAAGTAAATAAATAAAATGTTTTCTGTCAACAGCAACTTTTACTCGAGGCAGAAATACATGTTCAATCTAACGCAGCCGGGGATTTGGAGTTCGACCTTTCTAACATGCTTTCAGTTTTTGGTGGTCTTATAGGGTGCCTTCAGTGCCTTAGCCTGAAAAAGTTTGTTCCTGCTCACTTCATATTGGGGCAGCCCCCGAGAAGTAGAGAAAATAGCGGATCCCAGGGAGATCAATTTGTGATAAGGCCAGTCCTGCTGCCAGAACCTAGTCCAGGCTCCATGACATTGGCAGATGCTAGCAGCTGCCCCCTGTATTTATCAGGCAACAAGTGATGCAGCCAGCCCCAAGTTGAAAGGAAGAAGCTATGCTGTGTTTACTCTAGAGCAGGGATGGGGAAACTTTTTCTTCCCAGAGACCCCTTTGAAAATTAGTACAAGCTTTGAGGGCCGCATAGACATTGGAGATGTTGAAGGGTGGTTAAGGGGTGTAGTCAGAAAGTGGAGGGTCAAGATCATGGATCAGTGCTATGGATCCATTTCCTAGACTCATATGCATGTCCTCCTCTCTGCTACCTTACCCTGACCTCAGTGTTCATTGCTAGAGGGCAGAAACTGGATTCAGGGACCAGATCCAGAAAAGGATCCAAATAAAAGGGGCCAAATAAAAAACAGTCATAGGTTGCATTTGCCCCCTGGGTCTGAGGTTCACTATCTCTGCTCGAGGGTTCTATCCATACTACAGAGAGTAGCAGCAGTAGCTAGTAGTGCTAAATTGAATACAGCTGTTCCTGAATTGACAGAAAATTAGGGCTGAATGATGAAATTTCACCTCGTTCCGATTCCATTGGAACTGGACATTTTGTTTGGTCTGCTTGGAACTCAGGCCACTTTCATACATGCCCCCCCTCCCAATGCATATTTGGGCTGGGAGGGGAGAACGTGCAGCCCAAATATGCGTGGGGATCGGCCAACGCAAAAGCCCCCCCCCCGCACAGCTTTGCCGGAAAAGCTGTGCAGGATGCAGAGCTCGATTTCCTGCTCTGCATCCCGTGTGGCTTTGCTGGCAAAACCATGCGATGGGGCCTTTCACACTGGCCGATCCCTGTGCATATTTGGGCTGCCCAAATATGTGCAGGGGGGTCATGTATGAAAGTGGCCTCAGACTGACCATGGTGGCCACCATCTGGTTATACAGTGGCAGCATGTGCAAAATTGCATGGTTGTAATTCTGATCAAAATATTATTTTAGTTGGAATTCTGACCAAAATATTAATGTCATTCCAATTTTGAAGAAAAGTCAGCAAAATTGGAATTACTTATTTGATCTAGTCCTACAGGAAATTCAGTTGCATGGGGAACATTTTTGAATATAAGGAAGAATTTTCAAGCCTGGAACAAATTTCATGATTCCATTGCTTTCAGGATTGCAAGCAACAACTTTTTGAGACTTCAATAATTTTTTGAGTACTGTCCTCCTTTTCACAGCACTTTTTGTCATTTTGCAGTAGCTTCGAACATCTTTTGGTAGTTTTGTGTCTTGGTGTTATTGCTTTCCTGGCTCCATGCCTTCTTTTGTCTCCAGTCACAAGACTCTCTTCTGAATTGGGGGTGGGGGGGAGTTGGGAAGAGAAGGAAGCTGTACTTGCTGTGTTTGGTCTGTGTATAACATACCTGTCTCCTTGTCCTACCAATGTGCCAAACATTCTGGCATGTATCAAATGTACCAAAACTACCTACCAATGGCTTAAATGGGAATAAATGAATGAGGCAAAAACCTGCTAAGCAGGGGTGGTGGTGAACAGGCTGCTTTTGATTAAAATAACATTAGCCGCAAATTATTGTTTCAGCTGTAGTAGATACAACTACTGGAAGTAGAGGCTACACAACAGCCTTCAGTGGCCAAAAGGGATGCTGCAGGCTGTGGAGATACCACAGTTTAACTGAGAGAGATCTCTAAACCAAAACACTCCTCAGTAGATCCTAAAAATTGGCAACCTTGCAGAGTTCAAAGATTTCAACCTTGTAGAATTGAAACATTTATTTTCACCCTGGCTGAATGTAAATGGGAAAACCCAGCATCTTTATGGCATGGGAACCTTATAGAAATCTGGTATTAATTCTTTTCCACAATGCTGTCTTGAACCAGCACAACATCATTTTCTATCTTTAGGAAAACCTTAGATTAAAGCAGACAAACTAAGGAGTCAGTTACCCAATTTTAGAGAACAAATTCTGAAAATTGGATAAGATCAGGAAACTGTCTCTTGAGAAGATCAATGGGAAAACATCATTTCTTGGTTACATGTCTTTTCAGTAATTTGCTACCTGCTGATAGCAATCCATTATCCATTCTGTTAGTCTTATGAACTGACATGACCTTAAATTTGCTAAGGAGTCTGCCTATGCTGCTTCTCCAACCTGCTCAAAAACTTCATGTTCCACCCACATAGTATCCTGTAGCCACAATGAAACACCACGTGATAGAAAAGATTCCCATGAAAAGTCGGAGAGATTGCATTGCAGACTCAGAGCCTTAAATGACATCCTCTTAGCCCCAGTCATAAAAGCACTTATGCTTTTGCTGTGAAGATAAAGCTGTGCGTACCCATGACAGCCTTCATTGTCCTAGCTCATCACCTGACACTTAATCATTTTGACACTTGGCTGTAAAGAATAAAAATTAGCAATCTGTGAATTTCCTTTGCTGTTAGTAATCTAAGGAAGTGAATTCCACGTTTTTAATAAATTTTACATTGTCTGATTTAATGTCCAGGCCACTTTGAAAGGGTGCGTGGCTTTCCCCCACCTCTGGACAGCCTCTTTACTACTATTGGGGAGAATCCAGGCATAGCTACCTGCCATGCACATTTTGTGGATTGTGGTTATTGTGTATTAAAAGGTAGATTCAATGTGACTACAAATTCATGAACACTATACTATGGCCATTATACAGATTAAGAATACAAATATTTTAGAACACCTAACTACAGAACTGCTCATCATTTAGGATATGGTAGTATATTTTTTACTGTTGAAATGTATCAGATGGAGAAAATGTTAAAACATTAGAATGTAAGTGAACTCTAAATAGGATGTACAATACCTATTCCTCGGGGTGGGGTGGGGGGGACGGACTGTGTATTAATTTAAACCAATGTCTACCCTAATGAACCTTTTTTAAAAATATGATTATTATTTTTTTTCCTACAGGGAGGAAGTTTTGGTGGTTATAGTGCTCATTTGGAACTCTGGGATTGGAAACCCAGCTTTACTGCTTTGCTCTTCCCCTCTCAATGAGAGGTCCCAAAGACTCTGTCCTTTGCCCTCTTCTCATTTCACACTCTTTCCCTGGGCCAACTCAATAAATCTCAATTGGGACCTCTTATGTGATTGTAGGATAGCCATTTAATCTTTCTGTGTCTTATCTTAAAACTGTAAAATGGAGATAATGATATTTCCTACCTCATAGTTTTGTTGCGAGAAAAAATACTTTTTTTTTTACAAATTGTGAGGTATCAGTGGACTGATCATAGTCATTAAAGCTTAAACTTCCCAAGCCATGTTTATCGTGTACAGAAACTAAACCTTCAAACTTAGAATTTTCAAGGTTTAGCAAAAACCAAAATATATTTTAAAAATTCAGACTATGTTGTAGTAGTTCTGAAAAAGTCATCCTAATAAAATGCTTTCATAAATATAAAAGTTCATATCAGCATTTTTTATATTTGTGCTGAAAAGTAAATTAACCTGTCAAGCCTCTATAATTATGTTTCCCTTTCTCTGCAGTCTCAATAGCTGAGGTTTCAGAAGCTAACAAAGACTAATATATTTTTGAAGGCATTTGCTTTTCTACTGAGCTACTGGCACTAACAGGAAGAGAAAACCTTGGAAGTCTCTAATAATGATGGCTACTTGACAAAATAACGAGAACTGGTGGAAAAATGCCATAGACTATGAGGCTTTCATCAATTAATTATTTCGCAGGCTAGGGAGACAATTGTTGATTAGACAAAAAAGAATATTTTTCAATACTTAGTTATAAAATAAAAAGTAGCAGAAATTTAATGTTTGGTAACATTTCAATATAATAGTGGACAGAGACTGAAGACAAACTGCTGGAGCCCGGGATCACTCTGTGCAGCACCACCTGCCACTCGCATGGTTCAGCAGATGAACTCAATAAACAGGGAGATGCTACGTGCAGACCACCACCCTATGACTCTCAGTCGCGGCAAAGTCTAGGTACAGGAAGCTGCCTCCCCCCGTGTTTTTAATCTTTTTTTTTCTTAAATCTTTTTGGAGTGCCTTTTTGGAGCGCTCCAAAACAAAAGTAAACCAGTGAGAGTGGAGAAAGCATTCACTCTTCAGACCGCTCTAGGTGCTGCACTCAGGACTCTGTGGTCCTGGTAGGCCAGTATGCAGACAGAGGCTGCATGAGTCCTAATAGGCAGGAAGCGATCACGTGGGGACACATTAGCCAGCAGTTTGTAGGCGTTAAATTGCTGCGTTAAATGACTGCTTAGTGCTAGAGGCTGTTGAATTTGGTATAAGTAGTTCTGGGGCCTAGGAAAATTAGAGTATGGCATAGTCGCATAAGTTTAGCTTGCAGCTTGACAACTGTTAGCTTAAATGCATGTCAAGAGAGACAGACATAGTAGGAAGTGGTCAAACTGGTAGGTATTGATAAGAGTTAGACGCTTGACAAAGATGCTGACTGGATAAAGCAGAGATTTTACCTTATTGAATTGAAACGGCAACATGATGGTCACCTTAATGAATAATCATGGTGACACACCATATTTGAGGTTCTGTTGTTGTTGTTTTCTATAAATACCCCTAAACTACAGGTAGTTAGTTACGCAACCCATCACCCCAGGACTCTATCTGAACACCACCTGAGCATTTTGCGGAGTCTCTGATGGCAAAGAACGTCTTACTTTCATCATCTCTTAGAGGGTAAACTAACTGACTCAGAATGACTGGCCATCCTTCTGAAGTTATTTATTAGAGTAGAGCATCTTTACTTAGGATTTAAGAATTTCCCTGCAATATCTTATTTTATCTTAACTTTTAGACTATAACAGGAACTAAGTTACTCATTTAATGAATTTCTGTACTATATTTCTGATTTACTTTTCTTGTATACCTGATTTGCGCACTGATTCCAGCAATATTCTTGCACCTTGTATTCCCAAAATTACCGTTAGTAGACCTAGTTCTTTTACAACTCCTGACACTGGCCACAATCCCAAGCAGGATCCCTGTGGGATCCATGTGGCACAGCATGCTCTCAATGGATGTGCACATGGCATGCACGGAGCATGGGATCAGCCCCTCTGTGTTGATTTCCTGTATGGGAAAACTAAAAGAGAACCAACTTGGTTGAACCTAGACTGAGAAGTTTCTCTCAAAACAATAATCCATATAATTGACACACACAGCAGGCTATACAGTCTCACCATGACCCCTCAGGGGTGGACCTGTCTATTTAGTGGCAAACATCTGGTGAACATCTAATAAACAGTGTGGACTAATGTGGTCTAATTTTAGCTAGTACGGTGTGTATTGCCTCATTTGTTTTCACCAAAGGTAATAGAAAGTGGAAAGTTTCCCAAAGTTGTGTCTTCACTCTGAGAAATATGAAAGACAAAACTCCCAGAGATATGTGTAGGGCTTCACATAGTAGAGAAATAAAAAGCAGCATACCCTGACTTGCAAAACCCAGTATCAACTGTCCCAAACTGTCTGACCCCACAAATCTGAAAGACCACCTCCTTCCCCATATGCTCCACCATGATTCTTATTATTTGTGATTTGTATAGCACAATCAATGTGTCTGGCACTGAGCAATCATTAATTAGAGGCAAGTTCCTGCTTGGGCTTACAATCTAGGCTGGACAAGGGAAAGGAGACAAGGAAAGGGAAATATAGGGAGAGATAGAGATACAGTATTGAAGTTGAAAAGTTGCAGGTGCTTGTGCTCAGCTTAGTTACAGGAGAGAAAGAGACCCTGAAAGAGAGGACAGTTGAAGGAGCATGAGAAGCAGTCTGCTGGTTTAAGTAGTTAGAGAAAACCTGATGGGAGACGTAGGCATTTTAGGAGGGATTTGAAGGTAGGTTAAGATGGGATTAGAATGCATTTGTTTAGGAAAGGAGGCATATGAAGCAGCACAGGGAAAAACGATAGTTTACAGAGCAGGATACACTGTGGTGGGTAAGGGTGCTGGCAGAGTATGAGTGAAGCTTCTAAGTGGGCATGTAGCAGGACTGAAAGCCTTGAAAGTTATAAGAGTTTGTGCTGAATGTGAACAGAGACGAAGCCAGCTGTTGAGAGGAGCTGAAGATGCTAAAAACAGCCAACAAGGTATATAACTTAAAAGTAGAGTGTTCAACAGAAGCAAGAGGGTGAAGGTGAAAATGGGAAAGGCCAGTAAGAAGGAGGTTAAAGTAATCGAGGCAAGAGATGACTAAAGAGCAGTCTAGAGTTTTGTCCGGGTTAGATCTTAGCCATATTTAGCAGAGACAAGTCGCAGGCCTTAACAGACTGATTATGAGGCGCAAGGGAGAGTAAGGAATCAAAGATGAATCCCAAACTGTGTTCATGAGGGACAGGCTAGATTGTGACACTATCAATGGAAAAAGGAAAGAGAGAGAGGAATCTTTAGGGATGAAGAAGAGGAGCTCAGTCTTGCACATGACTGTAGTGATTCTTCAGGTGAGACATCCAAGCAATATGTCAGAGGGGCTGTTGGTGATGTGAGGCTGGGTAGGGGAGAGGGGAGGTACGGGGAGAAAGAGTTGAGATAAAGGTGATACTGGAAGCCATGAGATTTATTGATTTTTGCCCAGAGAAATAGTGTGAAGTGAGAAGAGGGCCAAGGACAGAGCCTTGGGTAGGGGTGTGCACCATGGCCCCATGTCATTTTTCATTATCATTTTCTTTACTAAAAGGTGTCGTTCACATTTCCATTTATAACAAAATGTCATTTTTTGTTATTGTTGTTATCGGTATCGGTACCAATTTCAAACAAAGAATGTATTTTTGGTATCGGTATCAACAGGGGCGACTGGTGGCTTTTTAGTTTGGAGGGGCAATAAGGCTGTCTGGCCTGCCGGCGAGCCGGTGGGTAGAGCCAGGGCAACGGTAGGCAGAGCCAGGGCATAACCCAGAAGCAAGGAGTTCCCAGGGTTAACATCAGATGGAAGAAAACACAGTCTACATGCACATCAAGCTTAAAATGAATAATGTATAAATGCCAAACACAGGGAAACACTGGCAAAACACTGGCACAGCACAGCAGCAAGGAGTTCCCAGGGTTAACATCGGATGGAAGAAAACACAGTCTGTTGCAGGGTGGCATGCAGGGTGGGTGTGGGGTGGGGAACAGCCTAGGGGTGGG
>QEPC01000119.1:5264901-5325000 GCA_003113815.1 Sphenodon punctatus | reverse complement strand
AAAGCGGCTGGACCAGATTATATTGTGGGGGAGATGTTTAAAATGCTCCCTGAGTGGTGCATAGCAGCCATGGCGCATATATTCTCGCTGATTAATGAGACCTTGGTCATTCCAAGCATGTGGAAGACAAGTACTGTGGTACCAATCTTTAAAAAGGGGGACAGAAAGGACCCCAGGAACTATAGGCCTATTAGCCTTCTCTGCATAGCTTTGGAAATCTATACTAGGCTGTTATTAACTCACCTTCAAAAATAGGTAGAGGAAGAGGGAATTTTGGCGGAAGAGCAGGCAGGTTTTAGATGTGGTAGATCCACCATACAGCAAGCCTTGGTGTTAGATCACCTTATTAATAAGTACAAAAGGAGACAGAGGAAAATCTATGCGGTGTTGGTTGATCTGTCAATGGCATTTAATTATATATGCTGGGAAAGACTCTGGGAGGAGCTCAATAGATTGAATATAGATAAATGCCTACTGGGCCTAATAAAGGCCCTGTAAGCTGACACCTCTTTGAGAGTCAGAGTGCCCCCGAACGGTATACTATCAGAGCTGGTTTTGACACAGCGCGGAGTACAGCAGGGCTATCTCCTAGCACCCATATTGTTTAACCTTTACATAAATACCCTGGTTACTACTTTGGATGATGCTGGGAAATATCATCCCCCTAAATTGGGGACTAGGAGAGTATTTATGCTGTTATATGCGGACAACACTGTGATTTTGTCTCTTAGTAAATAAGGTTTACCCAGGGCACTTGCAGACTTCGAGTTCCAATGCAAAGAGATGAAGCTGGCAATTAGTTATAGTAAAACTAAAATTATTATTTTTGCCAAAAAATACGTTAAAAGTAAGTGGACCCTGGGAAAGAATGCGTTAGAGCAAGTGCGATCATTTAAATACTTAAGGTATTATCTTCGCCTATAATGGATCTTGGAAGACCCATTTAAATGCAATGATTCAGAAATTAAAGACATAATTACTAGCTATTTATCATTTTCATATGCAATTTGGCCAGCAAAATATTATGGCAGTAAAGCAAATCATAGAGGCAAAGGCCTTGGCCGGTGCTCTCTATGGTGTCGCAGTTTGGGGGGCGGGAATATCAAAATGGGCACCTTTGGAAGCAGTCATAAACAGAATTTGGAAACGAATCTTGGCTGTACCTTGTTCTATTAAAGCAGCGCTGATCAATTTGGACGTAGGGAAGCCATCAACTGAAGCTGTAATATCAGTATACATTTTATCCTTTTGGGCAAAGCTCAGGGAAGCTCCTGAAACCTCTCTAGTCTTCCAAGAATTTCAGGAAAAGCTGACTGACAATGAGAGAGGATGTGACCAATGGTGGTGGTGGTGGTGGGAATAAAGGTTCACCTAGGAAGGTTGGGCTTCTCGGACATCTGTCTTCACGATAAGTCAAGTAAAGAGGTTATCAAGATGTTAAAAACTAGGGCATCTAGATGAAAAGCTGGTGTCCTGCTGCCTGAGACTAGGGGGTGCACAGTTACCAGTAGTAGTCAAGCTGGTGCTTGAGGGGAGCCCAATGATGAAGCCAGTGAGTTCCACCTGCATACTCTGAGGGCTTGACTGAGGGTGTAGGCCCAGAGTGGAGGTTTACCACTGCGTAAGTGATCTCAGAGGGGAACAAGGGATGGACGTCAGCTAAGTCCCCAGTGCAGGGGGCTTAAGAGGGAACCCCAGGATCACCCAAAGAGCCAGTTGCCTGGGCAAGGGGACCCAGGATTACCCAAGACAGTGGAGCCCTCTACAGATGGAGCGAGACCGAAAGAAAGTAGGCTGGGATCCCAAATGAGATCAGGGGACCCAAAGTCTGAAATAGTAGTAAGCCTCAGGACCCCCAGGTCTGTGGGCCACATGCAGCATGAGTCGGGAGGGGGCAGCTCCAGTAGAAAAATTTCCCATGGCTTCTATGCCAGCCTCTGGACTATATAGCACCCTGTGATGGCATGAAAGTCCAGCAGGCCATCTCTCACTTCATCATGCTGCTTGGCTGCTGCTGAGAGACAGGGCAGATGGAATTGGAGGAGCCACCTGCCACTCAGCTTTTCCCTCCCTCTTCCCCAGGTAACATCAGCAAGGGTGGGGCACTTTGGGTGCCACCCAAAGGGTGTCAGTCATTGTATGGGCCGTTTGCTGGACCATGGCGGCCGGGGTCTCCTCTGTTCGGCGGACAGTGCGTCCCTTTTTGGAGAACGGTGGCAGGATGGGGTGTTCACATCGCAGGACAGATCGAGCTGTTGCCCCTCCCACTGTCATTCCCTACCAAGGTGCGGGGGCTTTTGCCATCACTGCTGCTGTTGTTGCTGCTGCCACAGCCAAGTTGGACCTGGATCAAGACCCCAAGGACTCGCGCTGCCCGGTCCTCACAGGTACCATCTTCCCCCTCCCCCATTTGGAGGAGGGGGCAGGGCCTCGACGCGTGGCTGGGAGTTCCGGGACTTCCGACAAGGCTAAAAGCGGCCTGCCACCCAGGACTGAGGGGACCAAGGGCGGGAGGCTTTGTATGCATGTTTAGCTGTGTGCTCTGTGTTTTGTGTTTTTAAGGGGATTTGGGGGGGAGATGGGGTATGTATTCTATGGAGATGGGAGGAGTGGGTTAGGGAGGATAGGGTCAATGCCTGTGGTGAGAGGACAGGGGGTGGCCCTGGGGGGAGGCTGGCGAGGCCTCCCCATGAGGGGGGGGGCATTGCCCGTATGATGGGGAAGATGTATCACTGTGTTTTGTATGTAGGGGTTGTGGTATTGTAGTAGTTGATTAATGGGGTTATGTTTTTGATTTATTGATGATTTACATTGTACTGATGCATTGTGCATCATATATAATTCTATATCTTTATTATTGAAGGATTCCCCCCTCTCCTGGTGAGAGCGGGGGTGTGTGTGTGTGAGGCCTCCTCCTGGTGGCAGCAGGGTGGAGGGTGGGAAGTGGTGAGGGGTGGAGGAGTGCGGGAAATATTGGGGGGATGATATGACGATGTATTTTTGTATTTGGGGTCATTGATCAATAAGGGGTTTTGTTTGTCTCTATTGATGCTTAAATTGTATTGCTGCACTGTGCATCATATATTGTTTCTATATTATATATTGTTTGTTAGCTGCCTCGAGCTGCCTTTGGCGGGAGAGTTGCGGGATATAAATTAAAATTGGAACTGGAATCTTATATCGACAGACAGAATTTGAGAGTGGCAGTGACTAACGCGAAGACCAGCCCATATTATACATTTTTGATACCCCCAAGTAGAGGTGTTAGTTACCTAATCCAATTATCCAATTTCATCCTTAGCACCGCCTTCACCAACCTCTGCTTTCAAACCATGCAGATGGCAGTACTTGAGGGGAGATATAAGCAAATCCCCTATTCCACACGTATATGTCCGTGTGGCAGCGAAGTTGAGAATTTGACACATTATTTGTTTAAATGCCCCTTGTATGCAACTCATCGTTATATGTTACAGGCCGTTACAGGGTATGACCCTGAGCACCCAGTACTTCAGCAATTATCCTTTCTCTTGAATGACACCAATGCTAAAAGAACTAAGGCAGTGGCAGTTTTTGCCGTTAAAGCATTACAAATATGCCAGAAAGTGATTTCAAAGACGGTGGTATAGGCTAGAATATATTAACAAGTCTCCTGAGGGTTCTGTTAGTATTTGGATGATATTGGAATTTGGATCTTCTACAGAAAATCAGAGTAGTTTCTGGGGGAAAGTATAATATTAATGTAGCTGGCTGGAGAATGTATCAATCAGACATTTTTTGTATTGGTAAGGGATTAATATCGGATATTTAAAATTAGATGTTTAACTGGGGTATTATGTGCTGATCTCCTTTAAATATATTATAACTATGCATACAACTTTGTGGGGTTTTTGGGGTATATATTTGTATTAAATTTATAAAGGCCATGCGGCCAACAATAAACTATTTTGAACTTCAACTTATTGTATTGTATATTTAAAATGTTTTGTAAACTGCCTCAAGTCGTGATCAGTGAGAGTGGTGGTATAGAAATAATAAATAAAATGAAATGTCCACCCCCTTACATACACTCTTTCCCTCCCAGCAGCCTGGAACCCTGACCTGCCTCCTCTCTTGAAGAGATGAGCAGGGACAAAAGGCCATGCCTTGCACATGGGAGAGGGTGGGAAGTGGGCATTGTCTTTTATTGTTGTGAAGACAATCTCCCCTCCCATTTTAATTGAATGGGAATTGCTAATATCTTAATTAAAATTTAACAGATGAAAATAAAAAAGACCAGCACCTGATCGCTCTCTGAAGAGTAGGGCTGGAACTCGTTTCTCGAGTCTCACCAGTTCTTGATGACAATGGTTTCCCCTCCCCATTTTGTTCACTAAATGAGAGGAGATGCAAAAAAAACCATTCTCCATGAGAACCGATGAAGTTTGAAAGGCTGGGTGGGGAGCTGGGTCCCAGGCAGGGGGGAGGCAGGGGGGTGCCCCAGGTGAGCAGGGAGCAACGGCTTACCCCTGGACACCTCTGGAGCCTGCCTGGACCCTCTGTCTGACTGAGAAGAGAAATTCTGGGAGGGGGTCTGGGAGGAGGGTCCAGAGCTTAGCACAGGGCCAAACTGGGGGTCGGGGGTAGGCTACTTACTTAACCTTTGGAGGGGGTCCTGCGAAACGTGGACTCTTCCTGGGGTTGCTGTAACTTTTAAAATAAAAAACCCACAAACTGAGCATGCTCAGAAGGGACAAATTGGCCCCTCCAAGTATGCTCAGCCCTTTACAAAGATGGCGCCGGAAGCATCAGCACACTGCAGGTTCCATTTTACAAAGGGCAGCTTGTTCTGAGACAGGCTGCTCTTTTCAAAAATGGAGTCCGCAGCGTGGTGATGCTGTTGGCGTCATCTTTGTAAAGGGCTGATTAGGCCCTTCTGAGCATGCTCAGTTTGTGGATTTTTCTATTTCAAAAGTTACAACCCCAGGAGTGTGCTCAGAATAGGCTGCCCCTTTTAAAAATGGAGCCCGCAGCATGCTAATGCTGCTGGCACCATATTTGTAAAGAACTGAACATGCCCAGGAGGCCAATTGAGCATGCTCAGTTTGTGTTTTTTTTAATTAATTCCAAAGTTACAACCCCAGGAACAGGCCACAGTTCATGGAACCCCCTCTTCAGGGTAAGTGCCCTATCCCCGACCCCCAACTAAGCCCCTCAGTAGGCCCCTTCCCAGAATTTCTCTTCCTAGGCAGGGGGTTCGGGCAGGCACCGGGGGTGGTCAGGAAGTAAGCATTTGCCCCCTGTTCACCTGTGGCACCCTGCCTAGTCCCCTCCCTGCGCCCTACCCTCAGTGAGATTCTTGATATCTCAAGGTAGGGGACAAGATCATGCAAGGTCTCTCCTCCCCCCGCCACCCCTCGAGTCTGGTGCAATTTTTGCCAAGTGGGGATCCTAGGCTCCTTTCAGCCCTACTGAAGACCAACAGTTAGAGAACAGAGTCTAGAGTTTAGGAACTTCTTCCATAGCATGTTATATCCTCCACTCTACAACTCATCCAATATCTGTAGTTACAAGACCATCTACATTCTCTACTACATGCAGCATTTGTTGAACAACTGGGACCCCTAGAGTCTAAAAGAGACAGAAACTGTACCAAATCTCACTCTGCGTACAGTGGTCAGAGTGCTGAAAGAGATTTTGATCCTGAGTTGAGTGACTAAACTCTACTTGAGGGGATTTCGGTGTAAAAATTGTTCACGAGTCTCTTTGGGAACAGAGGGCACAAGGCCTACAATAGGTGTGATCTTACTATATTCTTCCACAATTACTTTTGGGCACAATAGGAGTCCAGCAGGCTGTTCTGCTCCTTAACTAAATGGAACATACAACCCTGGAGAGGTTCCAAACCAAACCCTTGGCATTTGCCAAATTGCACCGTTCCCTATTTTCATGTTCTACAATGAAAGAGAAGGTTTTGTTTTATTTTCTTACATATGCTACAAACAAAACATATGAAAGGAGGGACTGATGAGTTTTGCTGAAATTTCCAAAACAGTGCTTTTTGGTTTGTCTGATGCACAACCTCTGTAAGCATAGAAAACTGGCAGTGGTGTATCCAAGACTGCATCTTCCCATGGAGACCATCTGAAAGCTGTTTTAGAAAGATCAAATCCATCACTTCCTCCTACTATTCATGATTCAGGCTTCAATTCATCCAATAATTCCTTTAGTCTGTCAATCATCCTTGACAAAAAGAACACAATTAAAAACCACTGCCAATCCATCTAATCCAAAATACAGAAGCAGTCCAGGACAGCAGTTCTGATAGCTTCCTAATGTGTGACATTTAATGTAGTATAAAGTCTCATATACTACATTAAGCATAAACTTCTGCCTTAACCATTAAAAGAAGGAACCAGGCATATGGCCCAGGAATTCTTGTCCCACTAGGTGGTCATGGCTACTTGCACAATATTAACCAGAAAGATGTTAGGGTAATCCTCTTGTCTCTTTTTAGGAAGACAAAGAGTTTAGAGTGATTGGCAGCCTGACTTAATGAGCCTTTTCCACAGCTGCTCCTGGAATTGATATTGCTGCTAGTGATCTTCATGTTGAGATTCAGTGTAGCTTTGCTGCTGTTTTTGTTGCTCAAAATCTTCCTCCATTATAACTTGTGGAGCAGAACGAAACTTTCAAAACATTTTAGTTCTTCCATGACCTTATTTAACCAGTGGCTTTGCTACCCTTTTCCCACACAAACTTCACATGCTTCAGTCAGGAGAAAAACTTTACCTTCATTTTCCAGAGAGAGCAGAATGGCAGCTTACTTAGCTCTATGTCACCCTGGGAGAGCACATAGCAAAAGATGGCTCTCTATCCACACAAACAGCCACCCAGGGTAGCCAAATTTAAGAAAAAGGGAAGCTAAGGATCAAAAGCTTGCATTCTGATATTGTGCCCAATCACCAGACCCTGGGGGCTGCTCAAGTTTGCATTAGGTGAGGTATGGTCTTCTATTGCCCTCTACTAGAAAGAAGGACTAGAACACTTCACAGTTTGGCTGAATTGTGTCTTCATCATACCATCTGCACTAGAGACTACAAACAACAAGGTTTAGGAGCATGCAATGTATATCAGTTCTTTGCTTGCTGGCAATTCCATCACACTGAGGAACTCCCCAAGATAGTGAAGAAGGCTGGGCATCTACGCCACAGAACTGACAGTGGCCCCTAGAACTTCCTGAAACAGTATGTTAAATCCTTCAAGCTGAAAAGGCTAGACACCATGACAGAATCAAAAGCCAATCTAAACTGAGGAACATGGGTAGCATGTGTGCTTTGCTCTTCTGAAATGGGTACTACCAAGATCTAGAGCTTCATCGGAGAAGAATATTTCCCTTAACCCCTCCCTAAAAGTCCAGTCCTGAATCCTTGACATTCAAGATTACTAAATAATCTATATGCTTTGAGTATTTTATTCTAAGATTGAAGTATTTAAGACAATGTAAAATCAAAGCAGCCACAAAGTTTAAGAGGTACAGAAATTCTCTAAAGCAGGAACTTTTGGGAAGAATCAATGCTTTTGGAACTAAAGAACACACAAAGCAATGGATCAGTCAGGTGGAGGAGAAAGGTCTTACACAAATATTTTCCCCAAGCTCTCTATAATATAAACATTTCTAATTTACATCAATTTAAGAGTTTTAATCAAATTTGTTCTGGGATACTTTTTCTTCTTCAAGTATAGCGGTTAGCAGAGGTAACAAGATATAAATTATACATCTCTCCAAGGCTGATAGCAATCAAAGATTGTTACCTAGCTGATATTATTTGGTGGCCCATGTGAAACAAAGCCCTTTGTAATCGGGTTGCTAGTCCCTACATTTCCACCATAACTGTAATCTTTGTTGGCACTCTCGGAGAACGTGATTTTATTTAAGGAATTCTGTGCATTAGATAGCTTGCAACAGATTGGCCTTAGGCTATTCCATGGATAGGCTCTGAGCTTGTGGATGTCTGAATGCATTCACATATTCCACTAAAATCAACATTATGGAGACTTAGCAGTCCCTTTCAACAAAGCAGCTTTAAAAGGGAATATCTCTGGAGGAGACATAATACTATATACACATTTTACCTACATATAATTTAGTAAAGTGAAATAATAATTATACACCTTTAAAAACCTCTTGGCTAGGCATTACCAGACATTTAAATGCAACATAAAATGTGACTAAAACAACACACGCCAGTGTTCCCTGTTCACAACTGTTCTGTAATTGGAGACAAGGCCAATGGACAGTGGGTATTGTATGATTTAACAAACAGTATGACACCCCCATTTCAGGAATCTTGTTAAGCAAGACTGGTTTGGACTATTAACATTTCTGTTAAACATTATGATTTCTGTCTGTAAGTATCAGAAAAGGACCATTCTTTAGTTTTCAAAATCTAGGCTCTAAAAATATCACCACTGAAAGATTTCTTCGGTAAACACAGAATAAATATACTCAGAATAAAATAAATGCACACTTACGTTTACAGACAGGTGGCCTTCCTTTGTTACTCCATAATCCATCTTCTTGACACACTGCTGTTGCTTGTTGACTAGATGCTAGCTTAAAGCCCTCATTACATTCATATATCACACTACTGCCCAAAGTGAACTCATTACCCAAAACTGAACCATTTCCTGGAGATTCTGGAATGCCACAAGATACAGCTGGGGAAAAAAAAAAAGAAGAAGATGATGAAAAGCTCTTTACTTCAGGTAGTAAATATCTTCTTAATGTCATCACATTTACCACTACACAACAGAAACAACACGTGCATAATAATGCATTTGTCATCTCATCATTGACAACCAGTACAAAGAACTTCTTGCAAGTTTGACACATTGTAACAGAGTCCAACATATATAAAACATTAAAAAGGTCAGGTTTTTAAAGGAAGAAATGGCACGCGCATTCTATGTGATTATGTGAATGAATGTTAAGACTAGGAGTGTTTATAAATGAGATGATAGCCCATACCAGGAAGGTGTTCAGCCCATACTTGCTTCCCATTCATTAGGTGGCTGTGAGATGTGTGTTGTCGTGTGCCACAGAGCCTCCACTCACAGTGGATTTCTAGTGTATTGCAGGTCCACCTTGTGGGCCAGTGTTCACCCATGTGTCTGTACCTGTCTACCAGGGTGCGCACAAAGCATGCAGAGTGGTCCCAGCGGTTGGAGTAGAGAGCACGCTCACCACTCTCGCTCTCCCTGGGGCTTCTACTGTGTGTTTATTTTAGTTTCACTTTGGAGTGCTCAAAACAGCCCCCCAAAAGGCAACCCCCCCCACAAAATCCTAGGAAGCAAACAGCGGGGGAGGTTCATGGACCCAGAATTCTCCATGGCTGTAAATCATGAGGGAAGTGTGGTGGTGAGGAGAGCACAGCACCTGCCTATGTATTGGGTTTTCTGCATGAAACCCTGACTGGAAGCTGGACTGAAACCCGGACTGAACACAGGACTCCTGCGGTCTATCATCCATTTATTTCTAACGTAAGTGTCTTTAAAAAATCTGTCCCCAGATACATCCACTATATGCATACTTTCTCATAAAAATAATCTATTATTAAGTAAATTTAGTGCATCCTGCACTCATAGTAGAGATAAAATAATTGGGAGAAACTGACCTTAAGAAAGGCCAGTGGGCCAATTACAAGATTAAAATAACCCAGTAAGTAACTAAAAGTATCAGGCAAAAGTCTCATAAAATATCATAACTTTATATATTAGATTCAAATGCTGTGCTCACTTTCACTGGGACTTTTTCTTTCAAAGACCCCACACCTTAATAGTGGTTTTTTGTGTGTGTGTCTATATATAGCATTGTGCCAGCGGGTGGCATACACCGCCTCTTGGATGCATCCCAAGAGTTTTAGCCCCTGCAGAGGGGATTCAGACCTCTGTCTCTATGAAGATACTTACTAAAATGAAACCATATATATATATATATATATATACACACACACACACACACACACACACCACCCGCTGGCACAATGTCCGGCCAGACAGCGGGCACACTTATGTGCATGTGTTGCACACGTGCAGCAAGCCACTTGGTGCAACAGCGCATCACTCATGATGCGACCCCCCCTCTGAGCCCACACACCAGGGGATGGAACAGGGATGGGTGAATGTGGTTCAGAAGTTCGGATTTCGGCCCAAACTCGACCTGTTCGGATGACCGAACTGAACTTCCGAACCGAACACTCGAACTTCCGAACAGTTCGGAAAAGTTTGGATGAGTTTGGGGGCGGGGAAAAAGTGACTTTGGGCAGGAAAAACGTAACTGGAAGGGGGAGGCAGCTGAGAAGCAGACTTCCTGGCACCAGGGGTGGACACCAGGGGTGTCTGATACAGAAAAAAAAATCAGTTTCGGTTTTGGGACCGATAGTACTTTTTTGAATGTTCGGCCGAGTTTGGACGAACCCAACTCCGCCAAACCAAACAGCCAAACCCAAACTCAGGTTTCGAACTGAACGACCAAACGTCCGATCATCCGAATGGCATTCTGTTCGCCCATCCCTAGCACCGACGTATGTGTTCTGCACCTGGTACAGGTGCATTTTATCAGGGAGTGTTGGACTGCACCCTTGAAGATTTGTAAGCCAGACTTTGAGACAATCATATTTTTTTAAAACCGTGATGCCGCAAGCCCCTAAAAAAAGAATCATAATTCATTGCTATAACACATACATTTCCAGCTATGGTTGGTTTAAAATCAGATAGAGAGCACTCCCAATTTGATATTAGTTGTGCTGTCTGACAACATAACATGGTGTAACCTGAAACATTTTACAGTCTTTGATTGAATTAAAAGATTTGGGTTTTATGGGACTATTTAGACTAGTAGCATAAGGCAAAACAAAACCTAATGGAGGTTAAACCTTGAAAAATCATTTTATGAAAAGGTGCAACAGACATACTGTCTGATTGGAATGGCAAACTATTCTCAATCGGTGAAAAACTGCCCATAAATATTAAAAATAAAAACCTTGGTTACACAGAACTTAATGTGAGCAAAACCTTTTCTAATTAAGGATGGAATCTAAAGATTTGGGGGATTCAAGCTCATTCCAGCAAAACTCTCCAGCACGTTTACTCCAATGGATACGAGTAGTCCAACTTCAGTCTTAAATGCTTTACTGGATTTTGGCTGAGTATAGTAGAGTGCGACAGTCATCATCTCCATCTTGGAAGAAAAAAATTCTAACTACAAATTGAAAAAAGAATGTTCTTTCATCAACCCTTGCTTTTCAGAAATAGAAGAGTACTCTCCTTAACAATTCTGATTTGTGTTTCCAAACTACTAGTGCTTATAATTTCATTTCCTTATAATTTTTACCTAGTCAGCCCATCATTTATTCAGGCTCAAAAACTTTAATTTCCTTTTCACTCTCTGAAGTGTGACTTGCAGTCAACTTTTTTGCTTATTTATTTATATTAAGGGTGCAGACTTGAAAGGTTGGCAACACGTCCCTAGCACAGGATTTTAGGATAAGCCAACATTTCAGAAATGTCAGAAGCCCTTAACAGCAACGAATGATTTACTATTATACTATCTGCATCTACAGTTATCAAAGCCTTACAGAGAATGTATCATCCCCATGGACTATGGCACAGAGAACTGCAGAAACAGGAATATTTTTGTGACATTTTAACCACATAATCCTCTACTGGATTAATGTTGGTAGTAGTTCCGAGGACAGATTTGAGTTTCATTCACATCAATGGAGCTCTCATCAGTAGAAAAGACTAGCATTGGTGCAATGCTATGCCTAATTTGGAGTCTGTTTGGGTTAGAGGGTGTTTTCAGAATTCAGATGTGACTGTGGCACGATTTAATCCACTTTTGTGCGGATTAAACCAGGTGCTCTCGTTACATCTGAAGGCGCCTGTTAGATGTTTGTCTGGTCTGGCTCCTGACCGTGGTGAGGGCTAGCCCGGGCTATGACTTGGGGAAATCCCAGAGACTCAGCCAGGGCTAGCCCCCACCACAGTCAGGATTTGGCTTCTTGACTTGAAGTAAAGTGGGCTTTCAGGTCTGAAAGCCGGCTTTACTTACCAAAGTCCAGGGTGGTGGCAGGGGCCGGGTACCATGGTGGTTGTCTCTGGACGCCATGGCTGCCCATCAGCTGAGGTGGGGGAAGTCCAGTCTGTGCACCATGGGGCCAGGGCTGTGCATCTCCTCCTGCCCAGCCACTGTAATGTTTGTTCGGCAGCCAGGCTGAGTCCCGGTCAGAGTAATGGCTCCCACCATGGCCCGGATCTGTACAAGGAGGGACCCGTCATGTCTAAAAACACCAAGATATTAGATTTAGATTTACTGAGTGATACAAACATCAGTCATCATTCCCATCATACCTCCAGTGATAAAATATTTAAAAATTATATTTGGCTGCATCTTTAAAATCCAAGTATCTTTAGTTGCTAACAAAAATTCTAATTTCTGACCGAGGAGGAGAATTTCTTTCTCCACTAACAATGGGGAGATCCATTTTACTCTCAACTTCTCATGGAAAGGGCAATACAATAGTACATAGACCAGATCCTTGACTTAACTTAAATCATAGGGACACAAGTGAGAACGATAAGGGATCTTATCTAATGGCCTCTCAAAAGCTCAGAGTCAAATAGTTGAAAACTTAATAAAGTAAAAGCCTGAATGCATGTCTGGCCACTCTATGTTCTCCAGGGTTCTGAAGGCTGAGAGAACCAGAGCCAGAAGGAATGGACTCGGGTATAGGGGAAGGACCCTGTTCCCTTGGGTAAACCTGACTATGAGTCAGGGGCCTGGCTTGTATGGACTTTGGGCGATGGATATTGTGCCTGAAGGGCTGTGTGTTTTTTAGAGACTGAACTGGGCCTACGGGGTGTGAGGTGACAGCGGGCAGTCCAGAGAAGGTGGAATGTTAGTAACGAATAAAGACATGAGTTAATTCCCATAAGACGTGAGTGTGTTGCTGATTCCACACTGGGAGTGATAGCCCAGAGGGCTGATCCTGAAGGGATTTACCCCTGGGAACCGCACCCTGCCACATATGTACTAATACGGGAACAGCTGGAAATGATAGAATTGCCAAATAATTCTCCTCCCTCAAGAGTGATTAGCTGCAACCAGGCCCCTGGGAATGGTGCAGTTCTCAGAGGTGACCTTGGTATAGAAGCATTTCACCCCTGATGTTTATTGAAATCTCTGATCTCACTGTGCCAGAATGATCATATCACTCTACTTTTTGGGAATATTGCTAGGCTTAGGAGTAAGATGAATGATAGGCAATGGACAAAATGGGTATAGTCGTATGATCTATATGCCTCCAAGAGACTTAGCTGTTCAGTAATGATAGTTCATCATTGGACCGTGAGGGTCCCCTATCTTTTGTGAAAGGAGTCTCTAAAATTATAAGTAGAGATCGGGTCTCAAGAAGTTTAGTTATTCTTTTTTTCTTGAATTTCGATGGGTACTTGCAGGCTGGTGTCTTGCAAGGACAAAAACCTTTTAGTTTTATTGTGGGAACCTTCATATTCAGTTCAGTTGTTGATAATTAACACTCATAACCCACCTACTACTTCTCCATTATACTAGGACAATATTTGGGCATCTTTAGAGGAGTTACTTGATTCCTTGGATTCTATGTACCCTAGGGCTATTTTAATCCTTAGAGGATATTTCAATGCCAGAATAGATCTTCTGTGGACCTCTTTTGAAACTTCCAAACATCACAATTAGACATTCTAAAGAATAGGTTATTAATTCAACAGGACACAGGCATATTGACCTGACAAATAACTTTGGCTTGATGGTCCTAAATGGTAGATCCTCAGATGACACCTTAGGTGAATTTACTTTAATTTCGATGAATGGAATGAGTGTGGTGGATTACTGTATCTTTAATTCACAGTACCCACTTCCTTGATTTTTCAATCATCCTGAGACCTGAGAGTGATCATTTACCTATTTCAGTGAATATCCAGCTCCCCTTGATTTCCAGTTCAGATTTACTGGTATGTTTATGTCCACCCCAGAAGCACTCAAGCAGGACTTGGTTTAAACACTCCATGAATATTGAGTACAAGGCCTTGGACTGTCTTNTGATTTACTATTATACTATCTGCATCTACAGTTATCAAAGCCTTACAGAGAATGTATCATCCCCATGGACTATGGCACAGAGAACTGCAGAAACAGGAATATTTTTGTGACATTTTAACCACATAATCCTCTACTGGATTAATGTTGGTAGTAGTTCCGAGGACAGATTTGAGTTTCATTCACATCAATGGAGCTCTCATCAGTAGAAAAGACTAGCATTGGTGCAATGCTATGCCTAATTTGGAGTCTGTTTGGGTTAGAGGGTGTTTTCAGAATTCAGATGTGACTGTGGCACGATTTAATCCACTTTTGTGCGGATTAAACCAGGTGCTCTCGTTACATCTGAAGGCGCCTGTTAGATGTTTGTCTGGTCTGGCTCCTGACCGTGGTGAGGGCTAGCCCGGGCTATGACTTGGGGAAATCCCAGAGACTCAGCCAGGGCTAGCCCCCACCACAGTCAGGATTTGGCTTCTTGACTTGAAGTAAAGTGGGCTTTCAGGTCTGAAAGCCGGCTTTACTTACCAAAGTCCAGGGTGGTGGCAGGGGCCGGGTACCATGGTGGTTGTCTCTGGACGCCATGGCTGCCCATCAGCTGAGGTGGGGGAAGTCCAGTCTGTGCACCATGGGGCCAGGGCTGTGCATCTCCTCCTGCCCAGCCACTGTAATGTTTGTTCGGCAGCCAGGCTGAGTCCCGGTCAGAGTAATGGCTCCCACCATGGCCCGGATCTGTACAAGGAGGGACCCGTCATGTCTAAAAACACCAAGATATTAGATTTAGATTTACTGAGTGATACAAACATCAGTCATCATTCCCATCATACCTCCAGTGATAAAATATTTAAAAATTATATTTGGCTGCATCTTTAAAATCCAAGTATCTTTAGTTGCTAACAAAAATTCTAATTTCTGACCGAGGAGGAGAATTTCTTTCTCCACTAACAATGGGGAGATCCATTTTACTCTCAACTTCTCATGGAAAGGGCAATACAATAGTACATAGACCAGATCCTTGACTTAACTTAAATCATAGGGACACAAGTGAGAACGATAAGGGATCTTATCTAATGGCCTCTCAAAAGCTCAGAGTCAAATAGTTGAAAACTTAATAAAGTAAAAGCCTGAATGCATGTCTGGCCACTCTATGTTCTCCAGGGTTCTGAAGGCTGAGAGAACCAGAGCCAGAAGGAATGGACTCGGGTATAGGAGAAGGACCCTGTTCCCTTGGGTAAACCTGACTATGAGTCAGGGGCCTGGCTTGTATGGACTTTGGGCGATGGATATTGTGCCTGAAGGGCTGTGTGTTTTTTAGAGACTGAACTGGGCCTACGGGGTGTGAGGTGACAGCGGGCAGTCCAGAGAAGGTGGAATGTTAGTAACGAATAAAGACATGAGTTAATTCCCATAAGACGTGAGTGTGTTGCTGATTCCACACTGGGAGTGATAGCCCAGAGGGCTGATCCTGAAGGGATTTACCCCTGGGAACCGCACCCTGCCACATATGTACTAATACGGGAACAGCTGGAAATGATAGAATTGCCAAATAATTCTCCTCCCTCAAGAGTGATTAGCTGCAACCAGGCCCCTGGGAATGGTGCAGTTCTCAGAGGTGACCTTGGTATAGAAGCATTTCACCCCTGATGTTTATTGAAATCTCTGATCTCACTGTGCCAGAATGATCATATCACTCTACTTTTTGGGAATATTGCTAGGCTTAGGAGTAAGATGAATGATAGGCAATGGACAAAATGTTTATAGTCGTATGATCTATATGCCTCCAAGAGACTTAGCTGTTCAGTAATGATAGTTCATCATTGGACCGTGAGGGTCCCCTATCTTTTGTGAAAGGAGTCTCTAAAATTATAAGTAGAGATCGGGTCTCAAGAAGTTTAGTTATTCTTTTTTTCTTGAATTTCGATGGGTACTTGCAGGCTGGTGTCTTGCAAGGACAAAAACCTTTTAGTTTTATTGTGGGAACCTTCATATTCAGTTCAGTTGTTGATAATTAACACTCATAACCCACCTACTACTTCTCCATTATACTAGGACAATATTTGGGCATCTTTAGAGGAGTTACTTGATTCCTTGGATTCTATGTACCCTAGGGCTATTTTAATCCTTAGAGGATATTTCAATGCCAGAATAGATCTTCTGTGGACCTCTTTTGAAACTTCCAAACATCACAATTAGACATTCTAAAGAATAGGTTATTAATTCAACAGGACACAGGCATATTGACCTGACAAATAACTTTGGCTTGATGGTCCTAAATGGTAGATCCTCAGATGACACCTTAGGTGAATTTACTTTAATTTCGATGAATGGAATGAGTGTGGTGGATTACTGTATCTTTAATTCACAGTACCCACTTCCTTGATTTTTCAATCATCCTGAGACCTGAGAGTGATCATTTACCTATTTCAGTGAATATCCAGCTCCCCTTGATTTCCAGTTCAGATTTACTGGTATGTTTATGTCCACCCCAGAAGCACTCAAGCAGGACTTGGTTTAAACACTCCATGAATATTGAGTACAAGGCCTTGGACTGTCTTAGAGGGCAGGATTTGAAGCACATGAGGGATAGGATTATCTCTTCTACCGCAATGGCAATGGGAAAAGAATATTCTTCTGGAACGTGTCATCTAATCCCGCTGCCTGGACCTCCTCTCTGCCAACTCCTCCCTGGACCCTCTCCAATCCGGCTTCCTCCCCCTCCACTCTACTGAAACTGCCCTGGCCAAGATCACCAATGATCTACTTGTTGCTAAATCTAAGCGCCTCTACTCCATTCTTGTCCTCCTTGACCTCTCTGCTGCCTTTGACACTGTCGACCACTTGCTTCTATTGGACTCGCTTTACTCTTTGGGCTTCCATGGCTCTGTCCTTGACTGGTTCTCCTCCTACCTCTCTGACCGCTCCTTTAAAGTCTCGCTCCCCGAGTCAAACTCCTCCTCCCTCCCCCTTTCGGTTGGGGTCCCCCAAGGCTCTGTCCTTGGCCCTCTCCTCTTCTCTATTTACACCCTGTCCCTTGGCAAAATTATTGCCTCCCACGGATTCCAATATCATCTCTACGCTGATGACACCCAACTCTATCTTTCTACCCCCTCTCTCTCCTCTTCTGTCCACTCACGCCTCGTCAACTGCCTCTCTGATATCTCCGCCTGGATGTCCCGACGTCAACTCAAGCTCAACATGGCCAAGACCGAACTCCTCATTTTTCCTCCCTCCTCTTCCTCTCCCTCTAACCTGCCCATCTGCATCGATGGAGTCACCATCCATCCTGTTCTCCAAGCCCGTAGCTTGGGCTTCATCTTTGACACGCACCTCTCTTTTAAACCTTACATTGACTCTGTTGCCAAATCCTGCCGATTCGCCCTCCATAACATTGCTCGGATCCGCCCCTTTCTCTCTACCTCCTCGGCCAAAACCCTTGTTCATGCCATGGTTATCTCTCGCCTCGATTACTGCAACCTCCTCCTTGCTGGCCTCCCTCGCTCTCACCTGTCCCCCCTTATCGCAATCCAAAACTCCGCTGCCAAGGTCATTCACTCTGCCCGTCGCTTCGACCATGTGCAGCCTCTCCTCTTCTCTCTTCACTGGCTCCCCCTTCCTGAACGTATCCTGTTTAAACTCCTGGTATTCACGTTCAAAACACTCCACAACCAAGCTCCCCCTTACCTCTCGGACCTAATCTCCCTACGCACTCCTGCACGCGCTCTCCGCTCTTCCTCTGTCCCCTCCCTCACTCTCCCTCGTTTCTCCTGCTCACCTAACCGCCTTCGACCCTTCTCCCTCGCTGCCCCCCATGCCTGGAACTCCCTCCCTACCCACATCCGCCTTGCCCCCTCCCTCCGCTCCTTCAAATCCCTCCTCAAGACCCACTTTTTCCTCGCCGCCTTTCCCAATGCCTGCTAGTCGTTCCCCATATACTTACTGTCTGCCCTCCTCTGCAGACTGCTGCAACCAACCTGATTGTAACCAAGCCAAGCACACGCACCTGAGACTTCGCATCCGCCTGAATGTTTGTTTGTCTTCTCCCCTGTCTCTCCCACTGTCCCCTCTCCCTGTCTCCCTCTCCTTGTCTTTTAGATTGTAAGCCACAGGCAGGGACCGCGTCTATTCCTATGTTCTGTACAGTGCCAGGTACAAGACCGGCGCTATATAAATGTTTATAATAATAATAATAATATTAGTAGACTCGCTACTGGACGTAGTTTCTAAATCTAGTACTTTCTCTTTGTACACACCTCCAAATAATTCTTCCACCTTAAGTATGTGCTATGACCAAGAATGTAGCCAAGCTAAATTTTTATTAATCAGTCTTATAAAGGAACTTGAAGTAACAAGATCTGCATAAATTTGCAAAAAGAATTTTTTAGGGGGAGGCTTGGAAAAAGTATAAACAATTAAGGATAAAAAGCAATGATTTGCAAGCCAGTTATGGGAGAGAAGTAGCTGCCAAGGAAAAGGATTCCTCTAAATTCTGGTATCTGGTAACCAATGGCACCAATTCTTAACAATTTAGCCTGTCCTCCAAAATCAGTGAGGCTGATACACCTTCAACTGACTCTGAATCTTTCAATATCTGTAATCCTGCTCCACTAGAGACTGTTCTTTCTCTGCTGAGGTCTCAGAAGAAAGAGTTATCCAGTATATTAAATCTCAGAAAAGTAATAAAGCACCCAGTAATGATTTTTTACCTTTGGAGATTTTTAAATTATGTCCTGATTGGTGGGCTCGGCTGTTAGCTAAGCTTTTTACTTTTATAAATATGACTAAATGGATCCCCCTGGATTGGTCTATAAGTATTATTTCCCTATTTAAAAATGGTAATAGAAAATATCTTAATTGGTATCACCCAATAAGTTTACTCACAGTTGTTAGTAAAATCTATTCTCAATTTTTGTTAAAAGAATTGGAGGCTTGGGTTCTCACTAATAATTTCTGGCCGAAGAACAGACTTGCTTCAGATCAGGAAGTTCTACAGTTGATAATTGTTTGGTTTTGTCTCTTTTAATTAATAAATATGTATGCATTAGATGAGGAAAGATCTTTGCTGCTTTCATTGACTTCAGAAGAGTTTTTGATTCTGTAAATTGAGAGAAATTGTGAGCCAAATTGTGTGCTCGAGGTCAAAAACTCTCAAGCTAAAATCAGACTTAGAAATGCATTCAAATATCATACCTATTACTACAGGAGTAAGACAGGATCAGAGAGAAAATCCTCTGTGTATCAGAATAAATTGTTTATGTGGCGGAGGAGAGGAGGGACTCAGTGCAGCCATATGAGGCAGCTACTGTGGTTTGGGAAGCCTTAGCCCATTCCATACAGCTTTATGCATGTCATGATGCAGTGCATTGTGTGGCCAGTGGCCGCCAGATATCCCCCTGCTGTGGAACAG
Organism: Sphenodon punctatus; assembly: GCA_003113815.1. Lineage (NCBI taxonomy): Eukaryota > Metazoa > Chordata > Lepidosauria > Sphenodontia > Sphenodontidae > Sphenodon > Sphenodon punctatus. The sequence continues at coordinate 5,305,483 of QEPC01000119.1, read as the reverse complement.
GGCACGCAGCTGGCTGCTATGTGCTGTATTCTTGGAAAAAGGCCAAGGATGCAGTATGTAGCAGCCTTATCCAAAATGGGGTAAGGTTGCTCAAGGTGTGACAGCTCATCTGCCCAGTTGCTCTCTGCCCCACCCTGTGGTGAGGTCTGCTGAATGGCTTTGAGCGGCCGCTGCTCACCCCAGTCACGGATAGTGGCCAGGCTGGGGGAGGGAGGCAGGGCTAGGCACCTGCTCTAGTGACTGGTGCCTCAGCCTGCCCTGTGGTGGGAGGTCCGGTAGTGGGCTTCTACACATGGGGAGAGGGGCGACCATCTGCCCTGCTCCCCATGCCGTTGTGTGGCAGCTGTGCTTGCCAAGCAGATGGCTGCAAGGGGATTGGACCCTCTGCAGTTTACATGGCTGCCCCATCAATCTGTTTAGGCGATCAAAAAGAATTTTAAGAGGTTCCTTGATTAACAGGAATAAGTTTGGGGTTTCTACAGGCCTATTTAGACTAACAGATAAGAATTTAGACTAACATAATTTAGACTAACATAGTAAGTCTAACATAATAAGAACCAATGGAAGTTAAACCGGGAGAAATTCAAATTAGAAATGAACAACACATTTTAAACATTCGGATAATTAGCTATTGGAACAGACTATCCAGGGAACTACATCTGTAGTCTCCAAAATAAAACTAGACTAGGACTGTAGCAGAATATCGCAGCGGTAGCTATTTCCGGCGGAAACAGTGTTTCCACAATTAGTGGAACGGCATGGCAGAGGCTTTCATTCCGCTAGTTTCATTCCGCAGTTCCGCTTATTTAATTCCGCTACTTAGTGGAATCGTGGAAACATGACATTTTCGCTACTTCCGCAATTCTGCCAGCACCACAAAATAGCGGAATAGCGGTTTTCCGCAATTTCTGCAATTTTTCCACAATCCCGCAATTTGCGGAATTCTGGCGGAATTAGCGGAATGTCCGCAGAAAAATCGTGGTGTGGCGTGGGCAATTCCGAAATGGCGGAACTGAATCACGGCGCGGTAACAGCTGCTGCCGCATCAGCCCTAAACTAGACACCTCGCTAAAAAGTTATGCTATAACCAAACACAAGTTAATACCCCTGACATAGTAAAAGGGATTGAATTTAATAGCCTATGCTACAAAATTAGTCAGATTTGATCACCAGGCCCCTCTGAGCCTCAAATTTATTAAAATTAGCTGTAAAGGAAAACTGTGTAGCAGGGGGCCTTCCCGGGGGTACTGGGGTGTCAATAGGGGAATCAGCAAACCCTGCTGCCATGCCTATTCAGTTCTGAACCTGGCTGTAACCCCTCTAGGAAGTGGGTGCACTCACGTTAGAATCAACACTGCCCAAGTCACATCAGCTCCAGTCTCTTTATTATGTAGACACACAGGTCCTTAATATCCTTGGACCGCCACAGCTCAGCCACCTCCAACCAGGAGGCCCAACACAGTCTCCATAGTGTCTCTAAACACATCCCCAAAACAAGCCCCAAAGTCCATGGGCTCCAGGCCAGCAAGGCCCTGGCTCTATGCAAACCTTTTCCCAGGCAACAGGCACCTTTCCTGGACACAGCCTTTCCAATACCTGGGTTCACTCCTTCTCCCTGGTTCTCCTTGTCTTCAGGACCCTGGAGAGCGTAGAGTGGAAGGTTGAGCTTTAGGCTTCTTCCAGCAGAGGCCTAGGAGATGTTACCCATTTGGCTTCCAGCCTGCCTGATCCTCAGTCCTGCAGCCTCTTATACAGGCAGAGAGGGCATGGCCAACATCCCAACCTTACTGTCCTTAAAGGGCCAGTTTCTCGCTCACTCTGGCTCCTTACTGCCCAACCTGTTTCTTTCACAGGCAGCTTCCTTGGTATGGGCTGGCTTTCCTAAACCCATGCACATGCGCACAGCCCTCTGGCTGGCACCCTCAGCTGCCCACATAAAGGGACAGCAGCTGAGCAGGACTGCTCCCTGCTACACTCCGTTTCATGAGAACATGATTAAACTATTTGGTTATAGTTCATTCTCTTGTGGTGTGGAAGCAATGTATATAATTTCATAAAATAAATATACTTCAAAGAAGAGGAGCGGGAACTAACTTTAACTTAAAGCAAGAGAATACAAGTGAAGAAACATGTAAAGATTTAATTTTTAATTACTGATATCATTTATTTCTTTCAGTGTAAATGATGAATTTCACAATGGTACCATAAACATAACTCTAGAAAGTTGTTGTCATTATTTCAAAGCTGTCACATTTGATGCATTTAAATTAAAATACAACACTGTGTTTTGAATTTGATTATAATGAGGCAAACTATAGAGCATGAAATGATGAATGAGCTCACATTTCTCATTAGTGTATTTCTGATTGTGTTACCACCCATATGGAATATGCTAAGTACACAAACAGAACTGGAAGAATGTGATAAAACAAATTTTATTTTGTAAAATCCATACTGGCATTTTCTAACAGTATAACACTAAGCTTTGTCCTACTGGAATAGAAAAAGGTAGCTAGAGAGCCTTTGCTCATTTGGTATTAGTAGGAAGTTCAAAGCCCTCAGTGTTAATCTCCACCCTTTACAAAATACTTCAGTCCTTTAGACCCAGCCCTAGGGTATTTTCAGACATTACAAGATCACGCTCAACCATGGGGAATTCCCACATGGTGATCGTGGTCGCGTCACGTCTGTTGGGGGAAACGGAAGCTCCCCCCCGTGAATCACAGGGGGGAATCACATTGACCATGCAAACGGAGGTCCTGGCCGGACCATCTCCGTTTGCGTGTTGAATATGATTCCCCCCCATGATCAAGGGGATCATCTCGTCTGTTCCTGGACCACAGCCCGGACTCAGCAGTGAGATTTCGGGCCGTGGTCAATACCCCGGGGGGGGGGTAGCGGAGGGCACTGGGGCCGCATTGGCCGTGGCGCCCGCCCATCTCCCGGAGGGCGGACGGCCGGGGGAGCTTTATCACCACATGCACCTTCCTTCCATTTGGCTTGATGGAGACTACTTAAAATTAGAAGCCATAGCATTCCCTATTTGAAAGATAGGATACTGAATAAAAGTTGCATAATACTCCATTTTTACCTTCAAAGTGCCTAAGGTTTACCAGTAAAGCTCAAGTTTTCAAACAGGTGCTCCAAATTGATGAACAGCAAGTTACTGAACCTTGATCTCAGCTTGAGTACCTCTGTGTCTTTTTGTTTGTTGTTACCACCTAAGCTTCAGACCTAACAATCCTCCATCAGTTGCTGAAGTTCATCTACTTTGTTGTCAAGTTATTGCAACAGATGCATTTACTTACTTTTTTAGAATCTATAGATGCTATAGCACTTCTTGCGGTTTTAATTGCAGTCAATCTGCCTATTTCTTGCTCACCTCTCTCTCTCCCTCCCTCCTATTAATACTGATAGTGGAAAGAAGTATGTCTGCTACTATTGCTTTTCAGACCAAACTAATGGCTTCTAGGACAGCAGTGTTCAAAACTAACATAGCAGCAATCACTGGAATGAATAAATTTATTTATGTATTTATTTATTTAAATTTATATGCTGCCCTTTCCCAAAGGCTTAGGGCAGTTCACAAGTAAAGCAATAAAACAAGCAAATACAGAGTGACTTTCTGGATTCAATTCTGATGAAGACAACAAACTAATATGGCATTTGGTCATTAAACAGCTGAGAGTATGTCAATGCTGTTAAACACTTAAGTGCACTGAAGCTACTCTCAGATCACCATGTGGTTACTAAAATGACAAGAACAGGCTGAGAAAATTGTCCAAGTCAATGAATGGTCTGTGCACTTCCCAGCTCAGTGATTAGAAGAGACTTACAGCCCATGCCACCAAGATGTACTTGCACTTATGCATGAACACTTCCAGCCGGGTTATGGTCATTCAGAGAGTGAATGATAGATGGTTCTTTAACCTTAATTGCTTCCATTGTCTTCTACTGCAGCAAGATGTACTTTCTCCAAAACAAGCAACAGATAATCAGCAGGTCAAGTTGAAAACCCTGGGTAACCACCTATAAACGAGCATGCTAATTCAGGTGCTCATAAATGTTCCTCCTCCTTTTTCTAGAGACATGCCTTTCTTAGTTTCTTTTTGTCAGTGCACCCCCCCCAAATAAAGACGAGGACACACTCCATGGGATTAAATGGCCGCACTCTTTATTGAATATTAACAAACAGGAAGGAGGGGATGGGAGCACCCCTCTCGCCTCTCCCCCTTCCTGAACTGGGGTCCTTATTTTTACTAACCTTACTAACTATTAATTAAAAAAACCCTTTTTTGAGGAGGTCCCCTCTCAGTCCCCGCACTCTGTGCGTACCTCTTCCCCATTTGTCAATTAGATCGCGAGGGTAACCTCGTTTTCCTTCCTTGCTGTTAACTTACGCCATGTCTCATCCCCCGGGTTTCCCCAGGCCGGGCGGGTTGTTCGTGCCAGCCCCATCTCTGGGGTTAATTTCAGCAAAGGTTGAGACACCGTTACCTGCTGTTTGGCAGATGCTCTTCCCAGCAAGTGCGGCCGTCCGTCTCTCCCTTCAGGTTGGCCATACAGTGGGCCGCGCTGTGGCGACTATGCCATGGACCTTCCCAGCTCTGAAGGAGATGCTGCTGTCCATGCTAGTCTAACTTCTAACTTTGAACCTTGTAACTTCCAACCTTGGGCTTACCTCTGCCCATCGCCACCAAAACCGCCAGCTTCACTTGGCTGGTTTGCCGCCACACCAAAACCACCGATTATCTGCCGCAACTGTTGTTTCAGGACCCCAAGGTACAAATCACATCCCGCATCTGATAGGTGTACCCCATCACCTCTAAAGAGTTCATCCCTATCGTACCACATATCCACATGTTTGATGACCCTACCTCCCCTCAGCCGTAGCCAATTCCCAATTTCGTCGTTGGCTCTCCGTCTGGCCCGGTCGACCCGACCTGGGCACTCCGCTGTGGCCCATGCTCTCCTCGGGAGCATTTCCGACCAGACAATCATGCATGCCAGGAACCTGTCCTGTACTACCCTCAAATCCCTCTTCACCTGTTTTGTCAGGCCCCGCCCCGTTACTCTGGGGAGGTTGTTTTCCCCAAGGTGGATCACCAACACCTCTGGCGCCGCGTAGGTTTCCCGCGCCCCTGTTAACGTTGGAAGGAGTTGCTCCCATAGCATCCCCCTCCTGCCAATCCAAAAAATACTTGCTCGTTCACTTAGGCCCAGATGGGTACCCCACCCGCTGCGTGCGACCTTCTTCCCTGCCCAGTGGACGATGCTGTGTCTGATGATACACACAATGCACCATTCTTGTCTCACTGGTGCTACTGTAAAAGATATAAGGGTCAATAACTCATTGCGGTTGTTAGGCCAGGTCGACTGACCCGTGGTCTAGTTTCCCTTATATAGGATCGGAAGGCAGTCGAGCGCCATCTCCCTATCGCCTGTATTCATTCGCCCGATAAACGCATGTCTGCTGCGACCGATGCCGCCCCTATCCTAAATTAATGAGCACTGTAGCTAACCTGGTCGAGCCCCGTCATCCTTACACATCTACTCAGGACCGCCCCGAACTGGTACCGTGTCAGAGGGGAACCATCATCGTGTATGAAAAGTGAGCCCACAACCCGTGCGTGGGACCCCAAATACCTCCTCATTGCCCCGATGGGGCAGATATGGGGGTCCCCAGCTGGGCGCAGTCTAACCCACCATCCTCTTCCCCTCTGATCGGTCTTGGACCTTCTCAGATGGAGGATGAGGGTATCTCCATGCCACGAAATGTCCCCTAACGATCGACCTGACCTGTCCTGTTGAGAGTCTCACCAATCCGGAAGGCTCCGGACAAAGCAATGCGGAAGACCGTGGTAAAGAGGTCGCACTGACTACTGGAGAAATAGACCTTTCCAAGTGCCTTAGTTAGGGCCATCAATATTGGCGGCGTGATTGGGGCCCGGGTATCCTGCCTGGGGGGGCTTGACGGGCCCAACTCTCCTTTAAGCGGTTCATGAAGAAACCGTTATCAGGGGAGGGGTGTCCGGCCAGATGGCTTGTAAAGGTGATGGCAGATATTCTCCCCGCAATCGTGCATGGAGTCAGTCCATCCACCCGCAACTGCATTGTGTACTGTAATATACACCCCTCTGCTATGGGGAAACCTATGTCCCACCCTTTTTGACACCTGAATTCCTGGAATTCGCTGAACGCCTTCTCATACGCCCGCCTGGTTCTGGGCGTGAGGGATCCCTGCACTGCCTGGTAAAGTTCTATAATCCAAGGCTCCACATGTCTCTCGGAAATGGGTCGGGTTTCTCGTTGGCCTCGGGGGCCAGCTGGCGGAAGTGGCCTACCTGAAATCAAGAAAGGGCATCGGCGATGCCATTGTCAATCCCCGGCACGTGCTTGGTGACAAATAAGATGTTTGCTCTCAAGCACTTGAGTACAAATGCCCGCACCAGCCTCATGACCCTCCGCGATTTGCAAGACAGCTTGTTGACAACATGGACAACCGCCATGTTATCACACCAGAATAAGACCCTCCTATTGGCGAATTCGGCTACCCACAACTCTACCGCCACCACGATGGGAAAAAATTCCAGGAATGTCAGGTCCCGGGTTATCCCTAATTCCACCCATGCTGCCGGCCAGGGGGCCATGCACCACTTTCCCCTGAAATAAACTCCAAAACCGTGCCCCCCTGCCGCATCCGACTGTATCTGGAGCTCCGCCTCCACCAGGAGTCGCTGCCGCCAGAAACTAACCCGTTGTAGTCCGCCAGGAAAGATTCCCAGGTCGCCAAATCCTCCCGCATCTCCGTGGTCACCCTGATGTGGTGATGTGGGGGACGGTCGCTCCCTACCAGGGCGTACAAACGGGACATGAATGCTCGCCCGGGGGCAATGACACGGCAGGCAAAATTAAGGCTGCCAAGGAGTGACTGTAATTCCCGAACAGTCACCTTTTTTGTTCCCCCCACTCTGCGTACTGCCTCCCCCAGCATCTGTAATTTATCCTCCAGGAGCCTTGAAAGGGACAGTTCCGTGTCAAGCTCTACGCCCAAGTAGGTCAATTTAGTTGTTGGGCCCTCCGTCTTTTCCTGCACTAACGGTACCCCTACTTCCCTTGCCACCTCTTGAAATGCCAGCATTGCCTGCTCGCAGTCGGTGATGCCCGCCCTTCCCGCAAAGAGGAAATCGTCGAGATAATGCATGATCCGCCTGCCACTTGCGGCGGCGACGCGTGATCCACTCCAAGACTGTACTGAACTTCTCAAAGGCCGCGCATGAGATTGAACATCCCACGGGCATTGCCTTGTCAAAGTAATATTGGCCCCTGAACTCCATGCCCATCGAGGTGTACAGGTAGGAGGCGGAATGCCAATTTGATGTTACACTTCACGAGGAGGGCAGATATTCCACAAGCGCGCACCATTTCGACCGCTGAGTCAAATGATGCGTACCGCACCAAGCAGAGTTCAAAGGGTATTGCATCATTCACTGACTCGCCCTTGGGATAGGACAAGTGGTGAATCATGCGGAATTCACCCGAAGCCATTTTTGGCACAATACCCAGGGGGGATATCCGCAGAGTTGGTATAGGTAAGGATTCAAAGGGGTCTTGGATCCTACCCTCTTTCACCTCTTTGTCGATCTTTTGCAGCACAATCTGCTCTTTCCCCACAACTAATTTCAAATTTCTCGCTCCCAGATGATACCGTGGGCCCATCGTCGGGATCCTGAAACCACCTTTGAATCCTTCTACGACATACTCAGCAGTTGCTCTATCGCGGTAATCTTGGATGGCAGCCTCCAATACCTCATGCCGAACTGGGGTTGGGGCTCTTGCCCACCGTTGCTGCGGGCCCGCCCTGTCCTGAGGCACCCTGTCTGGTGTTTGCCCGCCATCGAATCCTGTTTCCATATTGCCGGAAACGGGAGCATGCTGAGGCGGAATGATCCCCGCCACACTGAGTGCATGCGTGTTTGAACCTGCACTGGGCACGAAAACACCGCCCTCCATCATTAAAGTACCAACACGTCGTTCCCGCTGGGGACTGTCGTGCCCGGCCAGTCGGTGACCCCACCTGTGTGTTCCCCGGCCTGGTAAGGACATGCCCGCTATCCGACCGTGGTGCGTACCTGGTGCAACTGATGTACTCTAGTCAAATGTTGGGGGCGTGCACGTCCCACCTCATTCTAGGGTTGTTGGCTGCCCTCCGCCTGAAGGACTCGTCATAGCGCAGCCACGCTCCGGGGCCCCTTGTGTCAAATGCCCTCTGCACTATATCGGAGTACTTGAGCATCTCCAGGTCCCGGTCTGGAAATTTGATCAAAGTCACTCCTGTGTAAATTGTGTAGGCCGCTGTCCAATTGGACCACGACCTCTCTGCTTTTGGCCTTTTGAAACTCTCTTTTTCTTTCTTTTCCTCCTTGTCATTGGGATCCGGGATTGGGTCGCTGAAAAGGAGGGCGAATATGTCTATGTATTCACCACTCCAAATCTTCTCCTTGGTAGCCTGAAGGAGATGTTCCCCTAGGGGGGCCGACACATCTGCATGCCCACCTGATAGGGGGCGCATCTCCCCCCTACTCGCACAGCAATGGGACATTGCGCATCCACAGCACTGGGGGGCTCCCCACACGAGCTGCTGCCGTGTAACCCCGCTCCCTACCGCCTGAGCACCACTCCCCATGAGCTCGGTGCGAATGTACGGGAGCAGAGGGGCTAGCCCCATCCCCTTCCCTCTCTGGCCCCAGTACCCCAAATCCTGTGCGCCTCTATCCACTGCGGCATTGGGGGGGGTCGATAACCCTCCATGCCCCACTGCCCATTCCTGTCTTCCCCCCAAGGGTCGCACCAATCCTCACCTGCCCGTGGTTCTGGGTTCCCCCTGAACCTCTGCTCGCCGCTGTAGCTACCCGAACCACCGTGTTTCTGGTGCACCCAGTCCGACCTGTCCTCTGCCACCTGCCGTCCTTCCCGCGGGGGCTCGCCCCAAGCTTGGGGTATGGGCGACGAGTCCTCTCTCCTCCTACTGGGTCCTGGTTCATCTTCCCTAGAACGAGATGGAACAGCGCAGCGCCTCCCCAGTTGGGTAGTTTCCCATGCCACCGGAGGACTATTGACCCTCCCCTCAGAGGAGTCTCCCAACCCCACATTACTCTCGGTGTAAACTTCAGGCATTCCCCTTCTCTCCTGTGCGCTCTCCACGCGACTGGTAACCTGCCAATTGCTCCTGCATTGGTCACAGGACTTCTGCCTGGTGAGCCCCATCTCCTCCTTTGCCCCTCTGTCCTGTTCCCTTTTGCATGGTCCCCCCCTTTTTCTTTGCCGGGGGGGTCTTTTTGGACCCTCGCTTTTTGGGTGGCATGCCCTCTTTCCTGCCCCCGCCTCACCTGTTATACTGTGAGGGGGGGGAACCGAGGAGTCGGGATGATCGAAGTGGGGGGTGGTGGTAAGCCTGTGTAGCAAAGATGGGCCCGGCCAAGCCTTTCACCAACCCGCCCCTACCCCGACCGCCCTGGGAAAAAAATCCTGTTGGGCAGCTCCTCGAGTCTCAGGCTCTGATTGGGCCTTTCCCCAACCACAGGCCCTGTTGGGTCTTATCACCACTGCAGGCCCTGTTGGGCCTTATCACCGCCACAGGCCCTGTTGGGCCTTATCACCGCCACAGGCCCTGTTGGGCCTTATCACCGCCACAGGCCCTGTTGGGCCTTATCCCCACCACTGGCCCTGCTTACAACCGCAGGCCCTATTGGGCCTGTTCACAACCACAGGCCCGTTTGGGCCTTTACCCAGCCATGGGCCCTGTTGGGCCTTCTCCCAGCTGCGGGCCCTGTTGGGCCTTTACCCAGCCACGGGTCCAGTTGGGCCTTTACCCAGCCACGGGCCCTATCGGGCCTACCCAATCACAGGCCCTATTTGGCCATCAAAACCGCAGGCCCTGTTGGGCCTGTCACCCCACTAGCCCAGGTGGGTCTGTCGCCCCTACCGGCCCTGCTGGCCTTTCCAGCCCCAGGCCCTATTAGACCCTTACTGCCTCAGGCCCCATTGCAGTGCCTGGGCCCTAATGGGCCTAAATGGCTTCTCCCCCTCCCGGGGGGGGGGGCTCTGGCAAAGCCTCGGCTAAATGACACACCCAAGCTAAACCCCCTGGGCTGATGGCCAGTGCCCCTCAAACCCCACAAGAAAGGCGGCCTCCTCTTCGTGCACGAGCCGCATGGCCTAGCAAGGTCACCCGCTCGTGCCACATGCACGTCTGCTTCCCTCGCTCTGGCCGCATGGAATGCTGCACCAGAGCGGGGATCCAAGATGGCGCCCAGAATCTAGCTGATCTCGCGAGAGTCCCAGGCGTGTTGTTTTGCCCCACATTGCCCAGAAACGAGGGGCCCCTCCTTTCATTGGCAGCCCGGCGGCCGCAAAACCCCCCGCACGTGTCCCGGTCTTTCCCCGCTCGGGGGAGTGGGGGGGGGGAAGTGGCGCCAAACCCCCGCCACGGTTAACGCGGAGGGGGGATTCTCCAAGGACTGATGTCAGTCATTTAGGATTTCTGAATCTAATCATTCACATTTGCACCCATTATACACACACACACACAGAGATTCTATGACGATGTGTGCCATAGCAAGTCCTGTAAATGTATTTGATTTATATATTTAAATGTTTATCCAACCCTTCCCTAAGGCACAGGGCAGCTAATAACATATATAAACACATTAAACACCATAAAAACAGACTAGCCCCCCAAGTCCCCAACCATCCCACAGTCCTCCATAAAACCGCCTAATACCACCTCCCTATGTCCAACTCCAACCCCCTTCACAACCCTACCCCAATGCACCCAGGAACCCCCTCATTCCCTATCCCTGTCTTCCAAATGCCTCAACAAAGAGAAAAGCCTTAAACCAGCACTGGAAGATGCTCAGGCTTGGGCTCAACTGAAGCTCTGGGTGAAGGGAGTTCCATAACATCTGGGCAACAACTGAGAATTGCCCCCCCCCCGAGAGCCCATTTTGTACGAATAAGACTAACGTACCCACAGGGAGGCACTCTCAGCTGATCGTAGGAGCCACAGTGGGACATGGAAGGACAGATGGTCTCTCAGATATGTGGAGCCTAGACCAGTTAAAAGGTAAAAAAACAGCACCTTGAATTGTTCCTGGAAAGCTGTAGGAAGCCAGTGCAGACTACGGCGTACCAGTGTAACATGCTCTCAGAGCCTCACCCCCGACCGGAGGCGAGCTGCCTCATTCTGCATCAGCTGCAGTTTCTGGACAGTCATCAAGGGCGTCCCCAGGTAGAGCACATTGCAGTTAACTAGCCCTGAGGTGATGAAAGCATGGATGATGGCAGCCAGTAGGGATGGGACACCGGGGAGAATACCAGATTCTGGATTTACTGGTATTGGATCTCCCCAGTATCGGATTTACCGGTATCGGCATACCGGATTTTTAACATTGCCTGCTTTACCCTTTTTTTTACATTGCGGCCATTCACTTCAATGGCCGCAATGTAAAAAAACTGGTAAAGCGGCCAATGTTAAAAATCTGGTATGCCGATACCATTGATTATCGAATTAATCCGATCTACCTGATTATCGGGTGTACTGGATTTATCCGATACCGATAGTCCCACCCCTAGTATCCAGACCAAATCCGAAAGAAAAGGCTGCAGCCTCCTCACCAGATGAAGTTGGTGAAAATCCAGACATGGCAATGGGTCCAGAAGCACTCCAAGCTGCAAACCTGATTGACCAGAGGGGGTCGGACTCTGTCAATAACAGAAGTCCCTATCCCCATTAGGTCACAAGGCTGGCCAAACATCATCACCTCAGTCTTGTCTGGATTAAGGCTCAATCATCTCATCTTCATCCAGGCCCCGAAAGCAGTAAGGCATTGGGTAAGCACCAGTTTTGCAGGGCCTGGGTCATATGAAAAGGAGAGGTAGAGGTGAGTGTCATCAGCATATTGATGTCATTTCACCCCAAAACTCCAATGACCTCACCCATAGGGAACAAGAGGGGAGTCATAATAGAACCATGCAGGACCCCACAAGGAATGTCCTGAGAGGACAATGAGAAATTGTCCATCTCCATTCTCTGGGATCTCCCAGACAAGAAGGAACAGAACCACTCAAGAGTGGTCCCACTCAAGGAGCCATGGCAAAAAAGGTCTACCTATGATTGGCCCCACTGTAAGAACAGATCTCTCAGCACCCCCGTGTGGAGGGTGTACTCATACCGATCATCCCCCAGTCTGCTAAGTTTGTAGGTGATTGTGTTGGAATGAACAGCTAGGTGGATGGCTCTAGGCATGACCTCCTGGTGAATACACCAGTGCCAAACCACCTCAGGGTCAATTGGGGTGGGAGGTGGGGGTGAGGAAATCTCTTCATCTGGCCCACATTGGACGAGGATCTGGATTCCCAGTGCTGTTGGTGCCGGGATAGTCTGTGGACTAGCTCCTTGAGTGGAAATATATGCTGCAGGAATGAGAGTAGTGAGCATGGGAATGACAGTATTCACAGCTGTGTGAGTGCTGATGCTTCCTATTTCAGTAATATGAGGACTCCCTACAATGGCTCAGAGGGAAGCAGCTTCAGGGGGAGGGACACCTGCTTCTATATATTAAAGCTGGGGGAGCGATATCTCCTGTTGATGCCATTCAGTAGATGGTGCCGGTGCCTCAGTGTTCTGGATCTGCGAGGAGGGGCAGATGGTGATCCTGTGGAAGAGGAGATGGATGGAGAGTGGGAGGTTCATCCTCTAAGAATACCGTTTCCACTGTGACCGATCTAGGTGGGTGGTCATGAATGTCTGGACCAGAGCCAGAGGATGGAGTTGTTCAAGAGAGTAGGCTTCCAAAGGTCCCTTTCCTGTCCTGCCACCCTCTTTATTACTGACCAGTTCTTGCCCTCCATTTCTTCTCTTTTCCTCTCTTCCTGGGCTTCTCTCAGGGGCCCACAATATTAATTAGATAGGGTTTTTGTTTTTCTTCATCAGGGTCCCGCCCATTTTATGGGCCCCTGGATGTTGTGCCGAGAACAGATGTCAAAGAAATCAGGCTTCGAAAGGTCCCTCTCATGTTCTGCCACCCTCTCTATTACCGACCAGTATGACAAGGGTTTCTGGGTGAATCTCATGAAACAAAAAACTTCAAGGCTTGTGCTGCCCTCTCCTCCCAGGAGCTTAAGGACTTCATGCTGTGATTTCGTGATATACTCACCAGAAAATCCTTGGAAAGGGAAGATGATGGTCCATTAGGCTGAGATCTGCCACACCATCCGGCACTGTGACTCTAACTAGCATCCCATCTGAATTCTCAGTGCCTTGTTCACCTGGCGCCGGTCACAGGTCCGCTCATGGAACAGCCCCAGACACTGGTCTCTGTAGTGACAGCACTGCTGCCACCACCATCCCGCCACACTGTGAGGCTGAGCTATGTCCAACCTCCCGAGAAGAGGAACCCACTGATTGCAGGAATACCAGACAGCCTTATTGAAAGACTCAGAAATCCTATAAAACTGGCAGGATATTGGAGGAAGATCTTGTGTGCTATGGAGACTTGCTGAAAGGCAAAGGCCTGAATAGGCCTGACGGAACTTAGTTGTTATTGTTGGGTTTTTTGCTTTAATTCTTTACTTTTATGTCTTTTTCCTAAGCTTTTCTTTTCCATTTTTAAAGTTATCTTTATGCTTCTTAAACTTTTACTTTTCTCTTTCGCTCTAGCAAAGACATTTTATTTTATTTTTACAGCTTTTTAAGTTATTTCTTTTATTTTTATTTCATTTTTCACTCTTTTCAAACTATTTTTGTTTTAATTTCTCTTTTTGCCTTAAAATTCTTTTGTTTTGTTTTCCTTACTCTTTTCAAAACCATTTTACTTCCGAGTTGGGATTTTCTAATCTTTTGCTGAAGAAAAGGGCAATTCCTACCTTTCCGTTTATTTTTATTTGTTCCCAGTTGGGATTTTCCTCATTTTCCTTAGAAAACGGCAATTCCTACTTTTCTCTACATTTTTGTCCCTAATTACCAACTTTACTTTTCTTTAGGGAAGCACTGTACTGGTTCCAGATGGGACTGTTTCCATTCAATTGTTTTACTCTGCCTTGAGGGCAGAGTTCCCCAATTGCTTCTATGTCTTTTGGGAGTTTCCATGCTCCTTGACTGTTGAGAGTCTATTCCTCAACCTCTGGACAATTTAAAAAAATATTTTTCTTTATCTTTTCTATATTTCATTTTTACTATTTTTTTTCTTTAATTCTTATCAAGTATCCAGCATAGCAGCAAGTTAACATCTTATCTTCCCTAGCAGGACCTCACAGACCCTGGACAACTTTTTTGGGACCTGCGATATCTGTGTGGTGAGGTATATTCTCAAATAATATATATATTTGTAATCAAAACCTTTTTGCACGTTTCCATAGTGATTTTATAGTAGTGTGTAAGTCAGTTTGGCAGGGTAGTATTTTAGTCATAATAATTGTCTATTGTGACTGTTTGGTGAGGAAACTTAAATTTTCCTACGGAGATCCCTGACCCCATGGTGGACCTAATTCCTAGGAGAATCTTGAGTAACATAATGTCCCTTGCTAGCCTGAATTTTTATGCACTGCTTAGTTGGCATAATTATTAAAGGTAGAGCAGCTTTTTGTGGGGAGAGCTATGCTGTAGGACGGGTGCCTCGGCGGTTGCTGCCCCCGGATACTAGTAAAGAACCTGTGGGTCCTGTCTTATTGTCTGGCGCTTGAAGCAGAGGGTCTCCTGGCCAGCATGCAGTGTGTTAATCATGACTTACCGGAGTGACAGCAGCTGTGGAAGGAAGCGGAGTGCAGAGGGTGAGGCGGATTGGATCATCCCCTTGCCAGGGGATTTAAAACGGTCAGCAGTGAGCGTCCGTGCTGCGGGCGCATGCTGTGGGCGTGTGCCACGGTGAAGCACGCCTAAGGGCTGTGTGCGCAAAGGCGCAGCCTTGTGCGCGCAGCCTTAGGCGCAGGCCATGCGAGGTCAGTGGCCCATAGTCTGAAACCTTGGACAAAACATTGATAGCACTGGGGTTTTTGTCGCTCCCTCCAGGCTCACATGTTAGCTTTCTCCTTTTTTGTGATTTGGTGGATGAGGCTCGTCTGAGTTGAGAATTGGGGACTGTGCTGTATGTAGGTGGCCCTTGGGCAATTTTTACAATTTGGGCATCTGGTACTTTGACGTCAATTGTGCCTCCTGGGGTCTTAGTTTTAGTATAAGTGCCTAGAGTTACCCTAAAACTGTTAAAATTACATGATATGGGCTTTAGAGAAATGCCTCCAACAGATACCAACTAGCAACAGATTTGCCATTTTAGACGAAGTTCTAGGTGTTTCTATTCATCACTCCACTTTAATAGGGGAGGATTTGCTTACAGAGGACCCTTCTGGTTTTTTTAAGTCTCACAGTTCCCCAAATAATTTCAAACTATTGGGGGACCAGTGTGTATTAGTGAGCAAATTAACTGATGTTTTGTTTAAAGGTATTGCAGACATTAAAGGAGTTGTAGAGGGGGTTCAATCTTGTCTGCAGGAAGTTGCTAAAGACACCAAATCTATAGTGTCCCAATTATATGCCATGGCATCCCCGAATTTAGCCCCCATAGTCTGCAATAGAAATCAAGAAGGGAAACCTGATAACAATGTAGTTCCTATGTTGTCGGATAAGCAGAATTCTAATCATTTGATTCCTTGTGACCCAAAGGTTGTGTCTTTAAAGATCTTTCCCCTTCCAAATGGGGTGATGCCCAGTTGGTACTCCAAATTCTTTATTCGGAAGGATTTAGTGACCTTATTGCATTTTAGGTGTCATATGTCTGAAATTGAAAGATTTTATTTTCTACCACCTACAGATCAGGCACTGAGGTTGGTCATACATTTTGGAAGCCCCATGATAGTGATAGAGGATTCTGGGGGCTAAAGAATTCTTGCAATCCCGAAGGGTAATGGTAACTAGGGTTTTTTCTATGGATAATGACTCTTTAAAAGAGGATTGTGCCCCCTTAGGAAGGGCACTGCATACCCAGGGTCTTATTGCATGTCAAAAAGGTACTCAGTTGGTAGGACTAAGAACTCCTCATATCGAAGCTGAGGATCCTATACCTACCATTTTTCTACCTATGGTAGAGGAAATGGAAACTGAAGCTGTACAGACACCGCTATTGGATAAGCATTTAGAGGCTTTGCCCTCAATTACACATATTGTGTTAGAGGGTATTCAGGTAAATGGGGGGTCCACAAATAACCTCCCCAGGGTTAAGACAAAAAGGGATTCCCTCTCGCCCAAAAAGCAGACCAATAGAGCAATCCCCCCTATGGTGGGAGCCAGTCTCATTTAATATAGATCTGAAATCAGATTTAAGGACCTGGAACCCCAATGGGTCTCGACGTTCAAATCCCTGGCAGTAATGGAGAAAAGCCTAATTTTGGGAAGGTTGGGTTCTATCCAGTCCAAGCTGGCTAAAGTTAACCCCACATTGGAAATTCTTAGGGGAGCTGAGTTAGATGTGCACCACGAGAACCCAAAAGAAGTAAGGACAGTTAAGTCCAACCAGCTGATAGAAGTATCAAATTTATATTCTCAACTTGAGTCAGCAAGTTTACAGGGTTTTTCATTCCAAGCTAGTTTCAAGGCAGATAACTTTATAATACCAGCTCAATGTACAGGGCATAGTGAGGAGGGATTTGTGGAAGTGTTGCTACATATTTTGCCCAATACCAGTATTTCCCCTGATTCTAAGAACAAATGACTCAGATTATCTACCTCGGCTTTCTCCATCTTATCATGGAATATCTCAGGATGGAGAAATAAAGAGGAAGACCCTACATTTAGAGACTTTTAAAGGGGATATAATTGTATATGTTTCCAGGAAACCTGGATGACAAAAAAGTTTACTGTTGATGAGTATGAGGGTTTTTTCTCTCCTGCTTTGGTTCCATCTACAGCCATAGCTGGTAGACCAAGTGGTGGCCTGACCCTTTTTCTTGAAGAATCTCTAAATGTTGAGGTGACGCTTTTGAATGAATATCCTCCATATTTTGCTGCCTGGAAATTATCCCTCCTTCCCAAAGATGTGGCCTTGATCATAATTAATGTATATATACCCCCAATGAATTCCCCTCATTATAAGGAGGATGTTTGGAGTCAACTAGCTAGTACTGTCTTGGAGATAAGGAACACCTATTTTCAAACAGGTCTAATAATCGTGGGGGATTTTAATGCCGGTTGGAGCACCTCCCCCACAACAGGGGAGGGGATTGCTCTTGACAAACATATCGCCACAGTATTTGCACAGAAGAGAATCTCCAGAGACACGACAATGAATAAGGCAGGTCTTTTTTTCAAAAGTCTTGTAGAGGAACTTGATCTCCTTCTACTAAACGGTTCTATGCCAGGAGATTGGAAGGGTGATTTTACCTATGTATCTCATCTTGGCAGGAGTACCATAGAGATTTTGGCAATTAATAAGATTAGCCTGGTCAGTGAGGGCTTGCCAAAGGGAAATACAAATTTCATCAGTGCAGTGGGAAACTTATTATTGCTCAATCTTTTCAGGAGCCTCCCCATGCCAGAGAGAACCTCTACTTTATTCTCTGGATACCTTGACACACTGGGAACCGGTATCCCCAGCTGAAGTTTATTTATTTATTTATTTATTTATTTTATGGATTTCTATCCATAAAAGTTGGACTGATGATAGCACAATTAAAACCCCAAAAGGCACCTGGGATAGATTTTATCCCTGCAGACCTCCTCAAGAGTAACATCGATTGGTGGAGCAGGGTCCTTGCAGTCTTATTTACCACAATAAATGAAACAGGTAAAATTCCTAAGGCCTGGACACAGAGCATCATTATACCAATTTTCAAGAAAGGGGATCCAAAGGATCCAGTAAATTACTGCCCAATAAGCCTGCTCAGTGTAGTGGGCAAACTTTATGTGAAATATCTTTTGGGCAGATTGCAAGGCTGGATCGAACAATTTAAAATCATCGGTTTGGAGCAGGTGGGATTCAGAAAAGGTGTTTCAGTAATGGACCACATATTCATGATAGACCAACTAATCACTAAATAAGTACTTCAAAGAGCTAATTCCCACCTATATATCTGCTTTGTAGATTTAAAATCTGCCTTCAATACAGTAAATAGGGAGAAATTATAGTCAAAGCTGCTTAGTTATCAGATAGGCCTTAGACTGCTATATTTAATGCAGGCTCTGTATGCCCAAACATCACTTCAGGTAAGAACAAACAGGCAAGGTTCCCTCACTTGCCCCAAAGAGGCCGTAAGAGGCATCAGACAAGGCTGCATTCTGGCCCCAGTCCTATTTAATTTATACATAAACAACATGAAGGACACACTTGTGAACTCTGCTCACCATCCGGTGGTATTGGGAGACCGGACATTGTGAGCTCTTTTGTATGCAGACGACACAGCCTTGATTGCTCACTCTCAGGTAGGCCTAAGAAGGCTCATGTCGGCCTTTTGTGTTTACTGTAAAAACGAACTCGTACAATTATATAAACTGCACCAAAACGAAGGTGCTGGTTGTTAGCAGAAGTCAGAAACAGCATAAATAGTACATGGTGGGAAATGAAATAGAGCAGGTCAAGCAATATAAATATTTAGGTGTAATAATCTCTGCTGCACCATCGTGGAAGGCATTTTAGGACAGCATGTGCTACAGTGAGAGCAACTGGGTGTGGCATCTTGGGTTTTTATGGGACAAAAGGAGGTTAATTATTTAGGCCTGCACTGAGATTACTAAAGGCCAAACTGATCCCCTAACTTTTATATGGGGTGCAAGTTTGAGGTCTTGACTTCCTGGATGACGTCAAAGCAGAACAGAATAGAATGCTCCATGCGATCCTTCATGTTCCAAAATGTACACAAGCATCTCTGCTTAGAGCCGAGGCGGGAGTAATGAGAATTTTAGCAATTTTGAAACACTGGCTAAAGTTGCATTTATTGGAGTCAGATTCCTTAGCCTACTGTATTGTGCCTATTGCAAGGGGCAAATGGCCAGCTAGGGTAAACGACATCTTGAAATCGTTGGTATTTTCAACAGCTTATATTTTGGCTTGGCCTTTCTGTAGAGCTTGGTTGGAGATCAAGACTCGGGTAAGAGATCTTGAAATTCAATATGCTCATGAATCGATTGCAGTTCAAAGGGTTTCACAGATTTACACTGAATTCTCAATTCCAAAGGGGGCCTCATAGGGTGTGTTCAGACGTTACAAGATCACACTCAACCACAGTGAACCACGCTCAATCCGCGGCGGGGCCAAAGAGCCCTGAATGTCTGTTAGGCGGCTGCCAGATGTTGACCACGCTCAATACCCACATGGGGTCAATTTCAATCACGCTTCCCGGGCTACCTGGGGCAAAAGCTCGGGAAGCATGGTCAAAGAGATTCCCACTGGGAAGCAACAAAAAGTAACGTCTGAATGCCAATGCCCAGACGGAAACAAAGAAAACGATCCCCAGCCGTGGACAATGCACGCAGCGTCGCTGCCAGGCAACCAGCAACAACACAACCACCGGAGGGAGATTTAAAGGGAAATCTGCAGCAGGGAAGCGTGGCAGGATGGAGCGAGGAGGGAGGCGGAAGAGAGCGGTGGGCGAGAGAGTGAGGGTGGAGGAGGAGGCAGTGGCAGCGGTGGAGGAAGCGGAGGAGGGGGAGCCGGGGGACGTGCTGAACATGGAGGAGATGCAGAGAACACTTGCAGCAGCAGGCGGGACAGGATGCCCCGGGGACATCAGCTGGAACGGGGGCGGAGAAGGCACCCAGGAAATGGGTAAGGGGAAACAAAGGCAGGGGAGCAGGGGCACCAGGGGGGGCATGGGGCAAGTCCGGGCTCCCACCAGGGAGGAGGAAGAAGGGGTGCCCCACGAGGGGCCAGGGCATGCACAAACCCTAAATCCCCCAACCCCTGCCTCCCGCAGACACGGAAGAGCGCCTGGGTGGACGAGCCCCCGGAGGACACCGGACCAGCCTGGGCAGAGGAGGAGGCGGAGGTGGAGGAGGATGAACCACAGTGGAGAAGAGGGAGGAAGGCATACCACAGAGTGGGCCAGAGGGGGCTCCAGGAGACCCGGGACTTCATAAGGATATGGGGGACCCTGGAGTACCAGCTGGAGTTCGCGCTCAACCAGAGCAATGAGCATGTCTACCAGGACATAGTGCAGGACATGGAGGCTGCGGGGCATCAGCGCACAGCGCCTCTCAAAGGCCAAGGAGCTAAAGAGAGGGTAAAAGGCCATCGGGGACAACAACAGGCAGTCCGGACACGGAGCCCGGACCACCCCATTTTACGATGCCCTGGACCGCATCCTGCATATGACAGGGTCCATAGTTGCCCCACGGCTCGTCGAGAGCGCCGTTGTCCAGGGCAGGGAATGGACCAAGGTACCATCTCCCTTTGCTTCCCCCCAGGTAGACACGAGCTCCAGGGTCCCAGACCCCCAGGAGGATCGGCCCGGGGCCCCCGGCACCTGCAGGGCCCCCCCCGGACAGCAGCCCGGAGAGCGCCCACCCCCAGGCCGGGCAGCCGGAGTCCGAGGCCGGCACCCTCATTACCCTCAGTCCATGGGGGAGCACTCGCACACTGAGGGGCCGGCCTCGGAAGGATCCGAGACCGACATCGAGGGTATGTGGGCGACTCGGAGGGGGGAGGCACTGGGTCGAAGAGGTCAGGGGCCAAGGGGGGGATGGATGGGCCAGCCCAAGCCCCAGCCCAATACAAAGGCGGGAGGGGGCCCAGCCCCAGGTCACCCAACTGCACACCCCTACACCCACAATCCCCCTCCTCACCTGCAGGCCAAGGGACACCCCGGGACCAGATGAAGATGACCGAGCAGGCAGCCGCTGAGGAGACCCACCAGCAGGCGCAGGAACCAGGTGAGGCAGACGGTCCGGTAGGTAGGGCAACCTGGGGTGCAGAGAGGGGGTCCCCGGACTGTCGGAGGGGGCGGGAGGGGCCGAGGTCTGGGGGTGGGGAGGGCCCTGACGATCCCTGGAGCGGGCAGAGGCGAGGGACATGAGGCTCCAGGCCGAGGTGCACCTGGAGCGGAGGCAGGAGCGCCGGGAGCATGGCAGGCAGGTGGAAGCACTCGGCAGGCTGGAGCAGGCCATCACAGGCATGGTGCGGGAGCACTCTGCAAAGATGGATAGGTCCCATGATATTGGGACCTCCCTGCTCCTGCACGCCAGCACGATGTGTGCCTACGTGATGGCAGCCATGCCCCCGGGCACCCTGCCTGCCCAGGGCCCCATGCCAGGCCCCTTGGTGCCCTCGCCCCCTGCTCAGGTGCCCCAGCTGGCCCCGTGCCCTCAGGGGCCGTGCATCTGCCTCCCGGTGCCCCCCGCCCTCAGGAGGGTGCAGTCACCATAGGGGGCCCCCCCGGGTCCCGCCCCTCCTCCCCCCACCCACGACCCCCCCTGCTGGACCTGGAGGAGGCCCAGGACACTGCTGGGAACACAGACAGCAGGGGGGAGGGGAGCNGGCAGGTGGAGGTGCTTGAGAGGCTGGAGCAGGCCATCACAGGCATGGTGCGGGAGAACTCTGTGAAGATAGATAGGTCCCATGATATTGGGACCTCCTTGCTCCTGCATGCCGGCACGATGTATGCCTACGTGATGGCAGCCATGCCCCAGGGCACCCTGCCTGCCCAGGGCCCCATGCCAGGCCCCTTGGTGCCCCCGCCCCCTGCTCAGGTGCCCCAGCCAGGCCCGCACCCTCAGGGTCCATGCATCTGCCTCCCAGTGCCCCCTGGACACTGCCGTAAACAGACAGCGGGGGGGAGGGGAGCTCACAGGGATCCATGGCCCACACCGGGCGCTCACGGGGCAGACCCCAGAAACAAGGGGGGGGGGACGGGGAGGGCAGTGTGAGGGGGCACACTAGAGGGGCCAGGGCACTACAGGGATGGAGGAAGAGATGGAGGAGGCACATGTACACGCGGGTGAAATAAATGTTTATGCACATGTATTCCTCCAGGGCCCGTATGTGGGTGACAGGGGCGGGGCGCATCCCCCGGGCACCCCAGGGAGTGGTCCGGGGAGGGGAGCTCCTCACACCAGGGCCCCCGGGCGATATGCCTCGCCAGGGCGTCCTGGATGCGGTGGGCATAAAGGTACTCCCTGGGGTTCCTGGCATTCACGTACAGGGGCACGGGCCCGGGGGCCCGGTGGGGCTTGGGGTATTCCAGGGCTTCCCCCTTGGTCTCGCAGACATTGTGGAGCACACAGCAGGCCCCGATAACCAGGGCGGAGGTCTCCACAGTGTAGTCCAGGCGCCCAGCGAGACTCCTCCAGCGCTGTTTGAAGGCCGCAAAGGCTCGCTCCACCATGGTCCTGCTGGAGTACAGGTGGGTGTTGTATAGCACCTCCGCAGGGGTCTGCGCGACAGGGTAGACCTATATCAACCAGCAGGTGAGGGGATAGGCAGGGTCTCCCAGGATACAGGGAGGCATCGGTACCCCCTCGATCCAGGTCATCCCCATATCAGCGAAATCCCCCTGGAACATCCGGGCATAGAAGGGGGAGATGGTCATGATCCAGGCGTCGTGACTGTGGTCGGAGTTGCCTGTGAAGATGTCTATGAACCAGCCACGGTGATCCACAACTGCCTGAAGCTGCAGGGAGCGGTACCCATGCTGGTTCACATACTCTGCTGCCTCCCCTGTGGAGGGGTGGAGGATCTCGACGTGGGTGCCATCCACGGCTCCCATGCAGTTGGGGAAGCCTCCGGCCGCGAATCCTGCCATCACGGCCTCCTGGCCCACCAGCTGGATTGTTCTGTCCAGGAGCATACCCTCTACAGCCTTGCACACATCCCGGAGGATACAGGCGACGGTGCTGAGGCCTACCCCAAAGTGCTGGGACACAGACCGGCAGGAGTCGGGCGTTGCCAGGGCCCAGACCCCTATGGCCACCCGCTGGACCATGGGGATGGGGGTCCAAATGGAGGTGTGCTCTTGATCTAGCCAGGGCGTAAGGAGCTCTGCTAGCCACAGCAGGGTGAGCTTGTCCATCCTGAGGTGGGCCCTCCAGGCTGCCTCGTCCCACTGGGCCAGCGCCCTCGCCCACCAACCCTGTGGGTGCTCTGAGACCCATAGGCGCCTCTCAATGGGTATAGCAAGCAGAACAGAATGGCGCATGGTCTCCCTCACCCACAGGAGGCACCTGGCCACCTTGCGGAGCGCTGAGGACCGGGTCCGGGCCCGGCTCACGGCCTGCCAGTCTGCCCCGGATAGCCTCTGGGCCCTGAGCCGGGCACGGGCTCTCCGCCGGCCATGGTGCACCCTGCGCGCCCTTTCAGCTCTCCAGGCCAGGGAAACCTGCAGCCGGCAGCCAGGTGTACCTCCGCACCAAGGAGGCGCAGCTGCTCGGTGTGGTCGCGGTACCACTCGGCTGGGAGCGCGAGGTGCATCCAGTAGGCAGCTGCCCTGTCCTGCTCCATGGTGGTGGGGGCCCTGGAGGTTGTGAGATGTTTATTATGGCTCTCCGATCCATGCCGGGGGCCGGCCCCAAGCCGGCCGGGCCCCCCGATGGGGTGCATCGGTCCATGGGCATGCCCATGGTTATGCGTGCTGGCTGTGCATGGGTGCACGCGCCTGCATGGGCGCACAGTTCCGTGCGCTCCTTCTTCAGCTGCATGCCTTCACCTATCAACCCCCCCCCGATGCAATGTTGCGGTCTGTGGCCGCTTTTCCTGTCCTTGGGGCCCCTCAGAGGCCCTACCGGCCCTGGAGGGTATGTGTGCCCCCCTGTCCATGGTGTTATTCTCCCTGTCTTGCTGGACCATGGCTGGTTGTCTGTCCACCGGGCTCCCACTCCCCGGCCCCCATGGGGCCCCCCATATCTGGACCTTCCACGGGACTATGTTTCTGTGCGGCCTTTGGCATACCTCGGCCGTGCAGCTGCTCCTGGGCAGCCCGGCCAGCCGTGCGGGTGCCTTTGTGAGCTTGAGCTCCGGACTTCGCTACTTCGGCTATGAGGCTGCATGCAGACACCGTGGGGCTGGTTCGCTTCCCTGATGGACACATCCCGGACAAGCAGTGTTCCCATGTGCCCTGGTCTGGGGCTGAGACCGTGTCTGCACTGAGTGTGTGCGGGCTGGGCACCTACATGGTGTGCCTTGCTGACGGTAGCCCTGCCTTGGCTGTGTCCTACTTTGCCTGTGTTCACGGGGCACGTGGGTACCAGAGCACCCGTGCGGCGGTGTACCACCAGCTGCTGGAGCTGGGACATCTTCCTTGGCCCCCTTCTGCTGCCTGCTGTGTGTCAGAGCCTTCCGTGGTGGAGCTGTCGGCCCTGTTGGGGGTGTGGTCCCGTTAGGACGTCCAGCTGTGTCTCTCCATGCATGATCCCTTTGAGGCCTACTACCTGATCGCCCACCACATGTCTGTGCTGGGGTACTGCTGGGGCTTGATCCATTGGCCCCACCTGGTTCATCGGGTGGGGCGCCCAGACCCTGGGCCCCCAGTGGCTTCCTGTGAGTCCCAGTGTTCCTCCCGGCCCCCTGGTGTCCTGCCCCCGTGTGGGCTCCCGCCACTGTCCGGGGGGTCTGGTCCCCACTGGCTGCTCCCTCACTGATGTCTCTGCCGTGCTGTGGTGAAGCCTGCTTTGCGGGGTGCTTCTTCCCCTGCCTGTAGCCCCAAGCCCCCTCTGGGCCCCACCCCCCGGTCTGCCTGCACTCCCGGGGTTTCCCTCTGTGGTTGCCCTCCCTGGTGCCTGGGTGCGGCACTCTGCATGGCCTCACTGACCCGCCTGTGTCCAGCTACCTGTCCCCACCCGCCAACGCTGCCACCTGCTGCCGCCCCCCTCCTTGGGTGCTTGTGTGACTTGGGGGTTCCGGCACCCCCGGACTGGCCCTCGGTGCTTCCTCTGGGGGTGTGTGTGCATTCTTTGACCTGCTAGCGCTGCACCAGCTGTCCTGGCTGGCCTCCATTGGCCCCGCAGTGAGTGTAGGGTCTCTGTGTGCCTCCTGGACCATTCCCGCCCGGTTCGCTGTGAATTGTGGGCCCCCGCTGTGCCTTGGTCCCGAGGTCCTGCCCCCCCTTTCCGAGACTGCCTGTTCCAAGACTTGCTGTGGGGGCGTCGGGCACACTGTGCTGCCGGGGGGGTTGTGGTTGCTGTTGCCTGTGTCCTGCCCTGCCCCTTTGCAATTCCCCCCCTCTTTCATGTCCCGCCCCCCCCTTTGCTCCCGTTTTGCTTAGTGTGTTGTCCGGCCGCCCGTGTCCCCCTTCCCTTCCTTCCCCTTGTGTGTGTGTGTGTGTGTGTGTGTGTGTGTGTATGTTAGAGGTGGGACCCCGGGCCCATTACCGGCTACCGGATTTACCGGTTACCGGTTCTCTAAAAACCGGATTCCCGGATTAAATCCGATATACCGGTACCGGTTTTATTTCATTGATTTCAATGGGGCGCTGTGTCCCTTTTGAAATCAATGAAATAAATTAATTCCTTCCCCCTCCCCTTCCCAGGCTGCACGGGTGGAAGGGGGGACACCCCCCACCCACCCTGCCCAGCCTGGATTTTTGTTTTAAAAAAGACGCAGAGGCGAGCCCACCCCCTAGCACCAGCGGCCGCGGCGTCCCCGCAGCCGCCGGTAAGTATGACCCGATTCTTGGTGTGTGTGTGTGTTTAACACCCCCCCAACCCCCCAGGGATCACCCCTACTAAAGTTCAGTGCTTGCTTACCTTGCGGAGCTCCGCCGGCGGCGGCGGGCGGTCCGGCGGCCTCAGCGCCGGCTGTGTCTGCCGGCGCCAGAGACGCTCTAGGCCTTCCGGGGAACTTCCGGGTTTCCCCAGAAGGCCTAGAGCGTCTCTNTGCCTGCTGTGTGTGGTACCTGTGCGACTCTCCTCCCTCTCCCCCCTCCCTTCCCATTTCCCTTGTGTGGGCGTTCCCTTTTGTGCCTTTTGGCTTCGTTTGGCCTCAGGCGGCCATGTCTGTGTGCCGCCCCTGCCTGGTGGGTTCTGGGTGTTTTGACCACGGCTGGGAATCGGTGTCATGTCTGTTGCGCTGCCCCAGGCCGTGATCTGGCGGCCCGATTCCCGGCCGTGGTCCCAGTCCCGTCACGTCTGTTTGGGGCTTTTATTCGCCCCGGGGGGTGGTAGTTCTGTTCACCCCCACCGGGAATTCACTGTGGTGAACCGGCCGCCCGTAACGTCTGAAAACACCCACAGTTGGTTGATCTGGGAATGTTGAGATTCAGGGTGGCTTTTTCACTTGCCAGATTTAACACCTTTCCCTCAGCATTCACCGAGGGAAGATGGAAAGGAATTCCATATACTGAGAGCACATGTAAACATGGTTGTAAAGATGCTTCGGGAAAGGCAAATATTGAAAATGTGGCTCATATACTTTTGGTCTGCCCTATATATGAATGTTGGAGACAACTGTATATTGCTCCTCTCTTAAGAGGTATCAATCAGTCAGTGAAATAGAAGAAGATATACCTTCTAAGGGACAATGACCCGAGTATTTCAGTTAACACTGCAAAATTTTTATTTCGGGTCCTAAATTTTAAGAAGTCTCACTAATGTGGTATTTGTCCCATTGGATTTATGATATAGCATTATGCCCCTGTTTATGGTTATTAAGATTGTGATCTGTAAAGACTTTTTGGAATTTACTTTTAAATTTTGCCTGGAATGTCAGGCTTTATGAACTTTATGAATCTTGTATTGCATCTTGATTATTTATCATGTTTGAATCTTTATTATAGATGATGATCTTTGGTTTGTTTTGTTTTTTGCTTTATTTATGTTTATAATGGCCTATGGCTAAATACATTTTTTGATGATGATGATAATTATTAAAGTGGGTGCACTCACTGCTGATGGTGGGCCATGCTGTGGGTATACTACTGTTGGGGGTTTTTTTGGGCGGGGGGATTTCTGCTTGCAAGTGCACTTTGGTTTGTGACTTTGTGGGGTTGCCTTTTTGGAATGATTGTCCTACTCTTGCTAGTCTGATTTTCTGAGTCGTGCTTTGGCTGTGGGTTCAAGAACGGATTGGTTAGGCAATTACATAGCTGCAGCTACTGCACATGGCAACAACACATGCTGTGCCAGGTGGTGCCAGCACTGAGGTGGCACCGAATAGCTCCAAAGTGTTCTAAAGTTTCTGGGGGGTCTAGAATTCCAATTCTGAAGTCCGAAACTGGAAGAGTAATCCTCAAGCACTTAACATGATCTCTTGGGACACTTTTGGACACTGCATTTTCAAGTGGGGAACAAAAACACATTTCTACCATGGGTAGAATTCTGATGGATTCATAGAAAAGTTCCTCAAATATTTCCGTGGATCCCCAGGGATTTAATGGTATATCCAAAGCAAGGTTTCTAGACCATTTATGAGAAACACCTTCCTCAAGCTGCTTGGTAGCAGTGCTAACCCTTTAAAATTGACACAACTCCCATTAAAGTGAATGGGAGTTGCTGGCACCAGTACTAAATAACCTGAGGAAGGTGTTTCTCATAAATGGTCTAGAAACCTTGCTTTGGATATACCATTAAATCCCTGGGGATCCACGGAAATATTTGAGGAACTTTTCTATGAATCCATCAGAATTCTACCCATGGTAGAAATGTGTTTTTGTTCCCCACTTGAAAATGCAGTGTCCAAAAGTGTCCCAAGAGATCATGTTAAGTGCTTGAGGCATACCTGATAGGAAACTTTTAAATGCTGAAGAATAAACAAAGACCCTTTTCACACAGACACTCTAACACTGATAAAATGGGTGTTACATTGTATTATACATGTTGCTTGACTTCAGGTGTGCTCTATGGGTGCCCTGCAACATGTATAATAAAATGTAACACCATTTTATCAGTGTTAGAGTGTCTGTGTGAAAAGGGTCTTTGTTTATTCTTCAGAATTTAAAAGTTTCCTATCAGGTATGCCCATTGGTGAACATACTACTTTAATCTAAATAATACAGCAATTAAACCAGAAAATGAACAAAAGAAAATACACCAGTTTTAATGAAACTTTGGTATATTCTCTAGGCAGTAAAGCTTGGCATTGGAGGTTCACAGATCTAAATGCAGATTTTCCAGTTCAAAGCCTTCAGCAACTTCAACATTTTCAGATTTTGTCATCCATTCCTGTCTTCAACTGCCATACTAATGCACAAGGAGAAAAAATATCCATCAAATCTGGGGTGCTTGACTTACCCTGGTTGCGTTTGGGCATCAAATGCGACCAGACGAGCTACCCAACTCCTCAGACTGACTTACCTCACTCCCGGGCTGCTACTCCTCCAGTCCTGGTCACTGCTTGCTGTTCGGCTGAGCTGGGGACTTCCCGGCTCAGGTTTTGGTGGGTGGGTGGGTGGGTGGGAGTGAGGAAGCCTCTTCCCACCTACATTCATCCCCAATGGGACCTCCTGGGAATGGAAGACCCACTGGGAGGATGCACTCAGGTGGAAAAAGGCCTCCTTGTTCAGAAAAAAGCCGAGCAGGAAAGTCCCCAGCTCAGTTGAGCAGCGTGCATGCTGGGAAGGAACAGGGAGAAAGAAGTATAGACCAGGACTGGAGGAGCATCAGCCTGGTGGTGAGGTGAATCAGCCCAGAGAACTGTGAGTGCCGGGATTGGCATCCTGGGATGCCCCAGTAATACCCGCATTTTGGGGGGTATGTCAACATACCACGTTGACATTCATATATATAGTATTAGGATAATACTTTTCTCCTTGTGCGTTAGTATGGTATGCCCGCACACTATGTGTGCACATGGTGCCATAGAGGAAGTCCACATCTGACTGCATTGCCACCCACATCCCCCACTGCTGTCCTGCCTCTCCCGTTGCTGGGTAGCAGCAGAGTGGGGAGGCAGTAGACTTCCTCTGTGGTATCATCCACATGCACACTGTGCAAGTGTCCAGGGTAGGCTCAGTCTGTGCACGCACACCATGGATCAAGGCCTATATCTTAAAGTGCATAATGAATGAGAATTCAGGAGTGCTGCTTTGTTCAATACCAAAATGGGGGATAAGACAACAAATATCTTTTGATGTGTAAAAAGTTGACACAAAATTTACATTTTTTCCCTTTCATAATGAGAAATGATTATTAGGAAAATATGTTATTGTTGTGAAAAATTTAGGACACATGAAATACAACTTTAAAATCAGTCTAACCTGGGGAAAAGCCATCTTTTCCCTAAGAACAACTGAAGAAATCTCTTTAATGATTATCTTTTTGGCCCCAAATCCACATTTTACCTCTTCCTTATTGTTTCCATGATAAAACCATGGCCCTTTTTACACAGGCCGCAGCTGCATGGGGGGTGGGTGTGCACACCACAGCTTGGGTAACGTGCGGGTGCCAGTGCACACAGGGGCACTTCACACACACACACATTCCCATGCATAGAGCAACCTCATTTCCACCCAGTTGCTCCATGAATGGGGATGCATGGGGGATGAGTGGGAATGCGTGTTTTGCAGGAGCGCGCATGCACCCCAACCAACTCACTGGCCACAGGATTTATTTCCATGAGACAGTACCACTCATGCCCATGCAGTAGATCTCTGTGGGCATGAGCGGTACTGTGCTGTGTAAAAAAGAGCCTGCATCAAATAATAAAATCACAAGTTGTTTTTTTTTGTTGTTTTTTTTACAAAGGGCTATTTAAATCAGCTTTTTACCCCTGAAAAAATCTGGTTAAACGTTCCTAGTAATATCAACCCAGAAGCAGAAAGTGGGCCGGGGAAATTTTAAACTCAAAAGCAAATGACATAAAAACTGAGAAAGTGGTGTTATAATGGAAATGCTTCTGCGAACTTAACTATAACGGCGGCTATTTTCTCTGGCTATAATTATTTTCATTGTGCCACTGTACATGCATTTCTGCTGCCTCAACAGCTGAAAGTAACAGTAATAAAAATAAAATACTATTTCTTGGAAGGGAGTCAAGTTCTTTCTGCAGCATCTAGAGCATCATTAGTTGAGTCTCCACTTGACAAGACTAGAAATGAAAAACACCATCTGACCTCACCTCAGCAGCTTAACCCAAGTTAGAAATGTGCTTATATGAAAATTGAAACTGTTACAATACATGTACGGAAAAGAATCGTGCTATTTTTACAAATAATGAGCACAATCAGATTTCATTTCTATCGTTATATACTGTAAAATTATTATGCTTAATTACAAATTAAATCCAAGAGAATCAGTTTTACTGGTACTTCAGTCTTAATTAAAGTGCCTTTCTTTGGAAGAATCCCATACTGAAATATAAAAACTGAATCGAGCATTTCTAGTTCAAATAAGTTTTCAAAGTGTATTCACGCATTTTCGTACATAGTAAATGAAATTCTCTAAACATTCTGAAAGTCACTCCTATTATTAACAGCCTATTATGAATTTAGATATATAGGAAATTTCAAAAATGAACAAGAATCCTGTTTAGCAAAAAATTACATGTACAAGTTATATGACTAAGGACTTAAAAGTGAAGACATGCCAGCAAAGTAGAAGTCAGTTATTTTTAAAGAAAATAACTTATTAAACCTTGCAATTTTCCTTTGAAGAAGGTAAAATATTTCCCCTATTTTATACAAGAACTTATGCACTAGAGCTAATATTTGCTTTGTCTGGAAAGCAGAACTTGTGTTGTCTGAAATTCTGAAATGTTAAGATTTCTTTTAAGTCATGATCATGGCAAAAAGTTTAAATATCAAACTTTGATTTAAAAGTTCAAAAACATTGAGGTTTTCATTCAAAAATCTTCGTTTTACAGTTGAAAAATGAACTTTTGTTTCAACATGTCAATTAAAAAAATAATTTCAAAATAATGATGAATTTTTTTAATACTAACCTCATTGCTGATTTTACTTTTACATCAACTTTTGAAACAACATTCAACATCAGGATGGACAGTTTTAAATAAATAATATCATCTCATTTGAAAATGCTGAGTCAAAATTGCTACCAAAACTTTTGTTGAGATCAAACTATTCCATAGAAGATATCAATTAAGACAACCGTATTTTCCAACGTGAAAACTTTCTGGTTTAAATATTTTAAGCGCTAGATAATATAGCCCTCAGGGGAGTCAGTGTCAGAGCAGAGAAAATACTCTTGAGTTTTTGGCTCCAAATTTCAGGGACAAGTATGCAAATCTTGTGAAGTTAAAGAAATTTACTCTTGTGTTATCCAAGTACAAGGTAGTGATAAGATAACAGAATCCGAGGGATGACTCTTCTTATTCTCCTGCTTCTCTGAATACATATTGGCAGTAGGATATCTTCCAAATCCAAAATTTCATTTAGAAAAAATACAATTGCATACTACACATTATGTCATCAACCATTTTGAATTATATTTGGATAAGCATTGGTTACATTGAACCTCCCATAGAAGGAATTAGGTGTACCAAATTCCAGAAATATTGGATAAAGGAATCTGATTTCGTAAGCAGTCGAATTATGCTATTTTGCAAATATCTGCATATATATTCCTGGATGTAACTCCTTTGCCTCCCATCTAACGTAGATGAAACCTGGCAAGTTTATACCTCTCTACATTTGTACTTTCTATGCCAACTTTCAAAAGGATTGGATAAAGTGTCCTGGTGGTATAAGTAATTAACTTATAAATGTATGTCTGACTGTAACATCTTTGTAGTCCAACCAGTGTACATGAAATTTGGCAGGGCTATATCTAACACTTTCATGATTATCTCTGCCAAATATCATAAATATGTAATAAAGGGTTCCAATTTTATATGCCTGCACATCATACGTAGAGAATGTGCCTATGCCAGGGATTCTCTCACGTGTCACTGTGGTATAAGATCAGTTTGTGATGTCAATTAGCCAGCATAAACATCAACCAAATATCCTCATTCTGTGCTGTGACCATCCCAACTTTTCTCCCGCACTTGTTACTGAGCAATTGGAAGCATCTGTTTAGGAAAGAGCCAATAGAGATTCTCTCCTGTCCTCTGTCACAGTGCTGCAGGACGTGATTGTGATGATTATTGGCCAGCCTGGATATATAAACTAGGTCTCCTGATTTCTGGGATGCTATCCCCAAAGTCCCAGTTATGTTCCTTCTATGCCTGCCTCAGGGCTGCCCCCTATGCCCACTTCGAAGCCACTACCGATTGGTCCTGTAAAGCTGGAAGCATGCAATAATTGGTCAGTGAATGTGTCTGTCAGTCTTTGGAGTTTCTCCGCTCCTTCCTCCTAAAGCCTTCCTCCCCCTGCCATGCCAAGTGCCTGCTTCTGACTGGCATTGAATGTGCTGCTATTTACTTGAATAATGGTCTTCAAGGGGACAACTTCAATTGCTTATAAAATTTGGTCCCTTTATCAAATTATCCTGGAATCTGGCAGAGATGACAGGGAAGGTATGTGATAAATGTCTGCCAAATTACTTGTAAACAGGATGGAATATAAAAATGTTACAGCAGGAAATGTATTTTCAGGTTAATAGATTATAACATCAGGACACTTTATCCAAACTTTCTGAAATTTGGCAGGATTGGTACACTAGTGAAGTGACATAATCTTACCAGGTTTCATGCAAATTGGATGCAAGATTTAAAAAAAGGTGTAGCCAGAACTGCATATGGAGCTTTTCTTAAAATCACAGAATTCAATTGGGTTCTAAAATTGGGTCCCTTAATCCAATCCTTCGGATAGATGGTACGCATATTGGGGGTATGATCTCCGCATGTTTCATCAGAATTGAATAAGAAACAAAAAAGATATAGCTGGAAATACATTTTACAGTATTTTCCTATTATTTCAAAAACAAAAATTTGTTTTTGTTTTTGTTTTCATTATTATTATTTGTCATTTTTGTTATTACAATAACAAAAATGAAAACCAAAGTTTTTATTTTTGTTATCATATTAATGAAAACAAAATGCACACCCCCAATAATGCTTTTAAGTAGGGCTGTACTGAATAGTATTTATGGGTACCCGGGCCGAATTCTGAAGTTGTGGGCACTCAGGCCAGGTACTCCAAATTCTTGACCTCGGAACTTAGAAACTCGGAATTGCGGAAACTTGGAACTACTTGGTGCCAAAATGCCTCCATTGTGTGTGCCCAGCCCAACTATGCAAGGCAAACCCCATCCCAGAAAGAAACTTGAAAGTATTTCCTCAGTGCCCTGGCTGGTCATCACATCTTGGCAAAGTTCTTGAACCCACAACCAAGTCACCCCCCAAAAAGCAGGCTAGCAAGAGTGGGACAATCGCTCAAGAAGACACTGCAGCCCCACAAATGTGCAACTGCATGCAGAAGCAAACAGTCATGAACCCACAGCATGGCCCACCATCAGCAGTGAGCGCACCCACTTTAAAATCATTATGTTATTATTTTATTTATTATTAGCAAGCTTTTATATAGCGCCAGTCATGTACCTGGCACTTTACAAAGTAATTGAATAGACACGGTCGCCTGCAATCTGAGAGGCGGGGGGTGGGAGGGAGAGCCAAAGGAACAGGAACAAAGGGAGAGACAAGGAGTATAACATTCATGAAGATGCGAGGTCCCAGGTGCACGCGCTTGGCTTGGTTACATGAAGAATGATCACTGGTTGGTCCATGTGGTGAGGATAGGAGTACACAGACCTTAGGTAACAGATTGTACTGGATGGAGGGTATCAGCAGGAGTTAGGTGAGGGGAACGAGGAGTCAGGGAGGGCAGAGCGGAAGAGGCAACCAAGCAGTGCACTGAAAAGCAGGCTAGCAAGAGAGAAGAATACAACAACCGTACAAAACAGTTCAAGTGCATGCAGAAATCCACCAAAAGCCAGCCAGCCCAGCAGACATAACACCCACAAGAAAGAAACTAGACATCCCACACCCCCTAGGGGTCCCCACTTATTTTTTAAAGCGGCACTGCATTGGTACTGGTAACTTAAAACGGCAATGAGAAGTAGAGCCAGGCAGAGTGATCCCTCTGGCCTCATGGTGTGAAGCAGCAGGCAGAACAGTAGAAGTTACAGTTAGCTTACACTTTACAATTAGACTCTGCTGTGCCATGCAGCAGCCACAGCCTTGGTAAGAAAGACGACAACACACAACCTCACAAAACAGTTTGCAACTGCATGGAGAAATCCCACCAAAAGCCAGCCAGAACAGCAGACATAATTATTATAACACGCACAAGAAAGAAACCAGATATTCACATGCACACCCCAGGGGCACGCACATATTTTTTAAAATGGAATAGCACTGCATGATTGGTGTGGTGTGGTGCTGTAACTTGAACAGCCCAGGCAATGGGAGTCATGCAGAGAGATGGCCTCCTGGTGCCTGCCATGAAGTGCTAACAGTAGTGGCACACGCTTATTTTTAAAAAAAGACATGGCATTGGTGTGGGGTGTGGTGCTAGTAATTTCAACAGCCCGGGCATGGGGGCCATGCAGAGAGATCCCTCTGAACTCATGGCGCCAAGCACTGCTAACAGCAATGGCACATGCTTATTTATTTTTTAAAGGTATGGCATTGATTGGTGTGGTGTGTGGTGCTGGTAATTTGAACAGCCCAAAGGGCACAGACCAAAGGTAATTTGAACAGGCAAAGGGAAGTGGAGCCAGGCAGAGAGGTCCCTCTGCCTCATGGTGCTGCCAAACAGCAGCAACGTGGCATTGGCAATCATTTGCTTTTTTAAAAAAACATGGCATGATAGAAAATGTAACCCCCATTCCCCAGCATTGGCACTATCGACAGGACAAGCCAAACCATGCCATGCCATACCATGTCAGGACAAGCCATGTCAGGACAAGTTAGGCCAGGCACCCTCCCCCCTCTGCCACTTACTTACAGATGAGCAGTGTAGCACACAGCCAAATTCACCAAAGAGAATGGGAAATGGCTGTGCAGCTATTTTTATTTTGCCCTGAAAACCAATCAAAACTTGCCATCTGGCTTGGCCAGCCAATCAAAACTTGCCATCTGGCTTACCATCACTCAACTTTCCCCTCCCACACATCCCTCCTTCCAAATATGGCACTAATTTCATTTCCAGAAGGTCAACTCCATTCAGGCAGGGAGCAGCTTTCAAAACTTTCCCAAGTTTTCCGAAAAATGGCCTTGGTCCTCAGAACTCGGACATTCTGAACCGAAGACCAGAATCTTCTGAGATTTCCAAAGTTTTTCGAAAAATGAGTTTCAGCACTACTTTTAAGTGATAATTTATGCAAATGTAATGTTGTCTTACCTTGGCAGAGAGGAGCAGGAGAATCCCACTGATACATGCCATTCTGGCGACGTCTACAAGTTGCATTACTATGACCAATCATTCTATACCCAGGTTTGCAGAAATAGTGAACTTTGCTGCCAGCTGAGCCCCCTGTTTTATTTAGAATTCCACCATTCTTCAAAATAAGGTTCAAGCTGCAGTAAGAAGCTATGTGGCAAAAGAAAATACATATTTTAAAAAAAAGAAACAAAGAGGACACTTAATTTGGCAATAACAATTTTTCTTTACAATGCTTACAGAAATGTTTCTGGAGTTTAGTTGTTATAATCTTTGAATCACTGTAGAAATTGTCATTTTAGAAGTACACATGTCTTACAGAAAACAAAAACTAGCATGGAGTGGAGGACTGCTTTTTAAAAGCCATAAATCAGAATTCATTTTGGTGGGCCTGATCCTATGGCCTGCGGACCCCGTGCACAACGTGCACACGTGTGTAACTGTGCATATGTTGTCCATTGGGAATGCATTGTGCCACACCGAATCCTAGCTGGACCCATGCAGATTCCACGCAGAGGGGTTTGGGATTGTGGCCATGGGGGGAGATCCCATGCCTTGCACATGGTGCACACATCCTATGCACGCGCACATGCATGCAAACCACACACATTTCCATAGGGATTGCATTCTGCCACATGAATCCCATACGGGACCTGTGCGGATCTCACACGGATCCAGCTTGGGACTGCAGCCATTGAGAATAAATTATAGACAACTAGGTGAATGAATTATAATGATGACATAACTAGCTGACTGAGCCCTTTAGTTCCTTTACATTGAATCTATCTCACAGATGCGATTCATTTATATCCCTCCAACATAGTTTACTTGAAGTATATATTACATAGCCTTCATTATCCGATTCAGTTAATTGCTAATTAAGATTTTTTTAAAACAAATCCTTTAAAAAATATGAATCATTTAAACATTTTCCAAGGACGATGATCAAAGTACCACCAGAATAATACATTTGTCTGTGATGGCCATACAGAATTTTTGGATTTGGATTGTGAATTTAACAATTCCATTTTAATTAATCATGTAAATGATGTTATATAATATCAGTTTATAAAATATTTAAGTGTTTTAAATTAAAAACTAGAAGTGGGCAAACTGTGGTTGCTCTTTGGCCTCATTGTGGTAAATAGATGCAGCTCTAGAGATTAGGAAACTTTGCCTGCCCTTGCAATAGATGCATGGTAAATTCTGGTGCTCCTTTGTAAGCAGGGACTTACAGATACGATTAAATACATCATATTGTGATGTGCTTTATTAATATGGCAAAACGTCAGCTAGACTGCCAAACTCATTTTGTGTCTTGAGCCAAATATGCATGTAGCATAAACGAAGCGTGGGTTTCTCCCATGAAGTATAATTTCACGTTTTTTGTATACTCTGCTGTACAGACCAATAATGTTATAATCGACTATGCATGGTAGCCACTAGATGCAGATATATTTTTAAATTAAAAACTCAAACGTGTAGAGAAAAAGAAAATTGTTGAAGTCTGGAATTTGTCATTTTACTACTACTTCACTATAACAAACTATATGAGTTCATTGGCTAGCAGGCAGACCAGTTCCAGACCTAAAGAACTGCTGATGTAAAAATATTTCTTTCTGTAACACCATGCCTCCTCTACAGTATTGTTAAAGTAGTTTTCCCACGTGCCTACTTTAAATTCCATTTCTGACCAACAGTCATGAGAGTATAAGGTCTCAATGTGAGTCAAGAAAAAGAGAGCGAGATACACAAAATCAGCACCTATAACAATGTAAGTGAAATTCTAACTCATGACTTTTTTGCCTAAGCTCAGGGAACCTCTCTCAAAACCACAAGGATAGGAGTAGGGTTTAGGGTTGAAAAAAATCTCTCAGATACTGGGTAAAAACAGAGGTGACAGTGGCCCGCT
Source organism: Sphenodon punctatus (assembly GCA_003113815.1). Taxonomy (NCBI): domain Eukaryota; kingdom Metazoa; phylum Chordata; class Lepidosauria; order Sphenodontia; family Sphenodontidae; genus Sphenodon; species Sphenodon punctatus. The sequence goes on along the minus strand of QEPC01000119.1, from coordinate 5,268,324 downwards.
TAGGCCTGCTGTGGCCAGTGTTGGCCTATGGGCCACCGATACATCTATTTTGGTGCTGCCAGATATTGACCCAGGGTTTCTCTGGGGTGTGTTGACGGCTAGCCTGGGCTTGGACTTTGGGAAACCTCCAAACTCTCAGCCTGGGCTAAGGTCTACCCATCTAGGCCAGAACAGGCCAGAATGGGTAGCATGTCTGTTGTGGCCTGCTATGACGCAGCCTGGATTGGGGCCCATCATGTCTGGCTGCCATGGCTGGGTGTCTTTGGCTGCCATGGATGCCTGTCATGGCAGGGTACTGGGAGCAGTGTGGGGGTGGGCCCAGTGGCCCACAAGTCAGTTGCAGCCCTCTCCCTCCTTGGGCCACGTGGTTGGCAGAACTGTGGCCTGGCTATGGGTACATATGATCAATGCTCTGATGTGTGCCTCCTGTGGATTTCCACCCCAGGCTGGGTCGTGGCAGCAGCACACCGCTGTCATGTCCGTTTCTATCCAGATCACGGCCCGGGGCAGCACAACAGATGTGACGCCAATTCCCAGCCGTGGTCAAAACACCCAGAACCCACCGGGCAGGGGTGGGACACAGACATGGCTGCCTGAGGGCAAATGAAGCCAAAAGGCACAAAAGGGAACACCCACACAAGGGAAACGGGAAGGGGGAGAGGGAGAAGAGTCGCACAGGTACCACACACAGCAGGCACACAGGCAGCGGAGCCACAGCAGAACACACAGCACGAGCACACGCCTGGGCACACACACACACACACACACACAAACACAAGGGGAAGGAAGAGAAGGGGGGATACGGGCGCCCAGCAACACACTAGGCAAAATGGGAGCAAAGGGGGGCGGGACACGAAAGGGGGGGGAAAGTCGCAAAGGGGCAGGGCAGGACACAGGCAACAGCAACCACAACCCCCCGGCAGCACAGTCTGCCCGGGCGCCCCCACAGCAACACAGGCAGTCTCGGAAAGGGGTGGGGGCAGGACCTCGGGACAAAGGCACAGCGGGGGCCCGCAATTCACAGTGAGCCGGGCGGGAACAGTCCAGGAGGCACACGGAGACCCCACACTCACTGCAGGGCCGATGGAGGGCAGCCAGGATAGCCGGTGCAGTGCTGCAGGTCCAAGGACACACACACACACACCAAGAGGAAGCACCAAGGGCCAGTTCAGGGGTGCCGGAACCCCCAGGTCACACAAGCACCCAAGGGGGGACGGCAGCAGGTGGCAGTGCTGGTGGATGGGGACAGGTAGTTGGACACAGGCGGGTCAGTGAGGCCATGCAGAACGCCGCACCCAGGCACCAGGGAGGGCAACCACGGAGGGAAACCCTGGGTGTGCAGGCAGATCGGGGGGTGGAGCCCAGAGGGGGCCCGGGGCCACAGGTAGGGGCAGCAGCACCCCACAAGGCAGGCTTCACCACAGCATGGCAGAGACATCAGGGAGGGAGCAGCCAGCGGGGACCGCCCCCCCCGGACAGGGGCGGGAGCCCACATGGGGGCAGGACACCAGGGGGCCGGGAGGAACACCGGGACTCACAGGCAGCCGCTGGGGGCCACTGTGGGCCCAGGGGCCGGGCGCCCCACCCAGTGAACCAGGTGGGGCCAATGGATCAAGCCCCATCGGTACCCCAGCACAGACATGTGGTGGGCAATCAGGCAGTAGGCCTCAAAGGGATCATGCATGGAGAGACCCAGCTGGACATCCAAATGGGACCACACCCCCAACAGGGCCAACAGCTCCACCGTGGAAGGCTCTGACACACAGCAGGCAGCAGAAGGGGGCCAAGGAAGATGTCTCAGCTCCAGCAGCCGGTGGTACACAGCTGCACGGGTGTGCTGGTACCCACGCACCCCGTGAACACAGGCAAAATAGGACACGGCCAAGGCAGGGCCACCCTCAGTAAGGTACACAGTGTAGGCGCCCAGCCCGCACACACTCAGCACAGACACGGTCTCAGCCCCAGACCAGGGCACATGGGAACACTGCTTGTCCGGGATGCATCCATCAGGGAAGTGAACCAGCCCCACGGTGTCTGCATGCAGCCTCATAGCCGAAGTAGCGAAGTCCGGAGCTCAAGCTCGCAAAGGCACCCGCACGGCTGGCCGGGCTGCCCAGGAGCAGCTGCACGGCCGAGGTATGCCAAAGGCCACACAGAGACATGGTCCCATGGAAGGTCCAGATAAGGGGGGTCCCATGGGGGCCGGGGAGTGGGAGCCCTTTGGACAGACAACCAGCCATGGTCCAGCAAGACAGGGAGAATAACACCATGGACAGGGGGGGCACACATACCCTCCAGGGCCAGGAGGGCCTCTGAGGGGCCCCAAGGACAGGAAAAGCGGCCACAGACCGCAACATTGCATCGGGGGGGTTGATGGGTGAAGGCATGCAGCTGAAGAAGGAGCGCACGGAAGTGTGCGCCCATGCAGGCGCGTGCACCCATGCACAGCCAGCACGCGTAACCATGGGCATGCCCATGGACCGATGCACCCCATCGGAGGGCCCGGCCGGCTTGGGGCCGGCCCCCGGCATGGATCGGAGAGCCATAATAATCATCTCACAACCTCCAGGGCCACCACCACCATGGAGCGGGACAGGGCAGCTGCCTACTGGATGCACCTCGCGCTCCCAGCCGAGTGGTACCGCGACCACACCGAGCAACTGTGCCTCCTTGGTGCGGAGGTACACCTGGCTGCCGGCTGCAGGTTTCCCTGGCCTGGAGAGCTGAAAGGGCGTGCAGGGCGCACCATGGCCGGCGGAGAGCCCGTGCCCGGCTCAGGGCCCAGAGGCTATCCGGGGCAGACTGGCAGGCCGTGAGCTGGGCCCGGACCCGGTCCTCAGCGCTCCGCAAGGTGGCCAGGTGCCTCCTGTGGGTGAGGGAGACCATGCGCCAGTCTGTTCTGCTTGCTATGCCCATTGAGAGGCGCCTATGGGTCTCAGAGCACCCACAGGGTTGGTGGGCGAGGGCGCTGGCCCAGTGGGACGAGGCAGCCTGGAGGGCCCACCTCAGGATGGACAAGCTCACCCTGCTGTGGCTAGCAGAGCTCCTTACGCCCTGGCTAGATCAAGAACACACCTCCATTTGGACCCCCATCCCCATGGTCCAGCGGGTGGCCATAGGGGTCTGGGCCCTGGCAACGCCCGACTCCTGCCGGTCCGTGTCCCAGCACTTTGGGGTAGGCCTCAGCACCATCGCCTGTATCCTCCGGGATGTGTGCGAGGCTGTAGAGGGTATGCTCCTGGACAGAACGATCCAGCTGGTGGACCAGGAGGCCGTGATGGCAGGATTCGTGGCCGGAGGCTTCCCCAACTGCATGGGAGCCGTGGATGGCACCCACGTCAAGATCCTCCGCCCCTCCGCAGGGGAGGCAGCAGTGTATGTGAACCGGCACGGGTACCACTCCCTGCAGCTGCAGGCAGTTGT
>QEPC01000119.1:5203266-5262722 GCA_003113815.1 Sphenodon punctatus | reverse complement strand
CCTGAGCAGGGGGCAGGGGCACCGAGGGGCCTGGCATGGGGCCCTGGGCAGGCAGGGTGCCCAGGGGCACGGCTGCCATCACGTAGGTGCACATCGTGCCGGCGTGCAGGAGCAGGGAGTTCCCAATATCGTGGGACCTATCCATCTTCGCAGAGTGCTCCCGCACCATGCCTGTGATGGCCTGCTCCAGCCTCCCGAGTGCCTGCACCTGCCTGCTGTGCTCCCAGCGCTCCCACCTCCACTCCAGGTGCACCTTGGCCTGGAGCCTCATGTCCCTCACCTCTGCCCGCTCCAGGGACCGCTCGATGGCTGCCTCCATCCAGTCCACGGCCGCTATCATCCTCTCCCCCTGTTCCTCTGAGGTCCAGACGATCTCCTCCGCCTGGTCCTCCCTCCTCCTGTGGACCCGTGCCCGGTGCTCCCTCATGTGCTGCGATGGGGCCATGGGACCTGGGAATGCTGGCTGCCAGGGTTGCCCTGTTGGTACGGGAGGGTTAGTCAGATCCTGACTCGGGCCCCTGGCTGCGATGGGGCAGGGGCCCCATGGGCCCCTGGGTGGCTCGCCAGGCCCCTCCCCACCCCCAGACCCCGGGCCCTCCTGCCCCCTCCGACTGTCCGGGGACCCCCTCTCTGCACCCCGGGTTGCCCTCCCTACCGGACCTCCTGCCTCACCTGGTTCCTGCGCCTGCTGGTGGGTCTCCTTGGCGGCTGCCTGCTCGGTCACCTGGGTCTGGTCCCAGGGTGTCCCATGGCCTGCGGGCGAGGAGGGGGGGTTGTGGGTGTAGGGGTGTGCGGTTGGGCGACCTGGTGCTGGGCCCCCTCCTGCCTTGGTATTGGGGGGCTGGGGCTGGCCCATCCATCCCCCCCTTGGCCCCTGCCCCCGTAGGCCCGGTGCCTCCCCCCTCCGGGTCACCCACTTACCCTCGATGTCGGTCTTGGATCCTTCCGAGGCCGGCCCCTCGGTGTGGGAGTGCTCCCTCATGGACCACTGGCTGAGGGTGCCAGCCTTGGACTCCGCCTGCCCGGGCTGGGGGTGGGTGCTCTCTGGGCTGCTGTCCGGGGGGGCTGAAGGTGCCGGAGGCCCTGGGGAGATCCTCCTGGGGGTCCTGGAGCTCATGTCTACCAAGGGGGCAGCGAGGGGAGGGGGTACCTCGGCCCGTTCCCTGCCCTGGACCACAGCGCAGCCGTGGGGCGACTATGGACCCCTTCATATGCAGGATGCGGTCCAGGTCTTCATAGAATGGGGCGGTCCGGGCTCTGTGTCCCAACCGCCTACTGTTGTCCTGGATGGCCTTGTACCTCCTCTTCAGCTTCTTGGCCTTTGAGCGGCACTGTGAGCCCACTCCATGTCCCGCACTGTGTCCCGGTAGACATGCTCGTTGCACTGGTTGAGCGCGAGCTCCAGCTGGTACTCCAGGGTCCCCCATATCCTTATGAAGTCCCGGGTCTACTGGAGCCCCCACTGGTCCCCTCTGTGGTACACCTTCCTCCCTCTTCTCCACTGTGGTTCGTCGTCCTCCTCCTCTGCCTCCTCCTCCGCCCGGGCTGGTCTGGTGTCCTCCAGGGGCTCGTTTGCCCGGGCGCTCTTCCGTGTCTGTGGGAGGCAGGGGGTGGGGGGTTTAGGGCTTGGTGCGTGCCCTGGCCCCTCGTGGGGTGCCCTCTTCCTTCTCCTCCCTGGCGGGAGCCCGGGCTTTCCCCATCCCCCCCCCTGGTGCCCCAGATCCCCTGCCCTTGTTTCCCCTTACCCGTTTCCTGGGTGCCTCCTCTGCCCCCATTCTGGCTGATGTCCCCGGGGTGTCGTGTCCCACCTGATGCTGTGGGTGTTGTCCCTGTACCTCCTCCATGGTCAGCACGACCCCCTGATCCCCCTCCTCCGCTCCCTTCACCGCAGTCACTCCCTCCTCCCCCAAGCTCACCCTTGCGGTTTCACTCTCCGCACTATTCCGCTTTCCCCCTTGCTCCATCCCACCATNGGGGTGTCGTGTCCCACCTGATGCTGTGGGTGTTGTCCCTGTACCTCCTCCATGGTCAGCACGACCCCCTGATCCCCCTCCTCCGCTCCCTCCACCGCTGCCACTGCCTCCTCCTCCTCCTCCACCCTCGCTCTCTCACCCACCGCACTCTTCCGCCTCCCTCCTTGCTCCATCCCACCATGCTTCCCTGCTGCAGATTTCCCTTTAAATCTCCCTCTGGTGGTTGTGTTGTTGCTGGTTGCCTGGCAGCGACGCTGCGTGCATTGTCCCCGGCTGGGGATCATTTTCTTTGTTTCCGCCCGGGGATTGGTGTCCAGATGTTACTTTTTGTTGCTTCCTGGTGGGAATCTCTTTCACCACGCTTCCCGAGGTTTTGCCCCGGGTAGCCCGGGAAGCGTGGTTGAAATTGGCCCCATGTGGGTATTGAGCATGGTGAACAACTGGCGGCCGCCTAACAGACGTTCAGGGCTCTTTGGCACCGCCACGGGATTGAGCGTGGTTCACTGTGGTTGAGCATGATCTCGTAATGTCTGAAAACACCCTAAGCCTCAGGTGGCACAAAATCAATAGAAGAAGATTTTTCAGCTAGTCAGGTTATGAAAAAGCTATTCAGCTTGATTTTCATAAAACTCCCAATTAAGTCAAAATTAATTTGTCTTCGAAGACGACTGTAAAACACAGTATGAACAGGATAAGCTTTATAATTAAATGACAAAACAGATAATAGAAAAGTTTTGCTATTATTTGTAAATGTTATTAACTCATGTCAACAGATAAATGGTGTGTTTTTTAAAAAAACAAAACAAGAGTGATGCAAATAAATATATTAACATTTTACTAGAACTTTAAAGTGATATCTGTTAGAGAAGAGGACATGGGAATTACTGCCTCTAAACATGATTTCCCCTAAATTTCCTGTTTATATAGTTTAAATATGTAATTCTTCTAAGCACCAAGACACCAGAAGTATCATTAGACCCATTAGACCCTTTTGCCACTGGAATTGAAGGTGCTGAGCACTCCAGAGCAGACACTCAACATTTTGAAGTATTAGTAAAGCTTGACTATAAGGCACAGCCAGTAATTTGCAGGAGAGAATTTGCCTTTGGGGCGAATTTGGGGAGTGAAAACAATTCCCATAAAACAGACTCTTTCATGTCTTTCTGTGTGTGTGTGTGCTCCCAGGGCTTAGTTTGAAGGTGTGGGACACAGATTATGTTTTGGGGATACAAATAGACCCCACCTATAATGGGTTTTCCCATAGGGGTCATATGTACCCCAAGACCTGGCGATTGCAATTTTTTTTTAAGTCAGAAGGTAAATGTGACACCAGCTTAGCGGTGGCCTGACCCATCACAAGGAGGAAAAGCACAACACAAACAGTCCAGAGATGGTCTGCCGGGGAGACGCACAAATGTGTGGCCGGCCCTGTTCCCACACTGCCCAGCGCCACTCCCTCCACCATGATAGGCATCCATGGCAGACCCAATCTGGGTCACACCCTATGATATATGGTCTTGTTAAACAGGGTGGCACAACAAATAAGGCACTGTGTGGTGAGTACTTGTGGACCTAACTACAAAAACACAGAAAAAGGGATAACCAGTTACAGCTTGCCTGGCTTAATCAGACTGCTATATTGTAAGACAACTGAAGTGTGCATTGCACCAATTATGGACCTACATTGATCTGCATTTGTAGGAGCACAATTCTTTTCCACATAAACCATACTTTTTTTGTTAGCTAATGTTGACAATTTAAATATTTAGGTTGAAAATTTCAAAACTGCCCTTAAAGAAAACTGGGTGGCAAACTCTCTTCAAAATCAATTTCAACTGGGCTTTTACATCTCGGAGGTGGCCTTGAAAATGTTGACCTTGCTAATGAACTAATGAGCTCTTGTGAACATGAGTAGGTGCTTCAGAACAAGTCACTCTCTCCCAGAAGTTACTTGAACAATTTAATGTTAGCTTGATAATTGCAAACCCTTTATATTAAATATAAATATAATACTGTAGTTCAATATTCTATTTTTAAAATGAAAATTTATGTTGCTTTTTCTAAGTGTACATTTGCTACTTCTAGAACTACAGTAACATACAGCTGGAGTGAGACCCAATTTTTCTAAAGTGAAAGAAGCAGAAACTGGAAACGTAATGTGAAGTAAAAAAAAGTATGTTGTCAGCCACTTTAACTGCCCTTTTATCCTTTTAGCTCACCTTTTAATCTTATTAATACACACTAACCAATTAATCTTATTAATACACACTAAACCCTCTCTATCTACACCCTGTCCCTTGGCAAACTCATTGCCTCCCACGGCTTCCAATATCACCTCTATGCTGACGACACTCAACTCTCTCTCTCCACCCCCTCTCTCTTTCCCTCTGTCCAAGCTCACCTCATCAATTGTCTCTCTGATATCTCCGCCTGGATGTCCCAACGTCAGCTCAAGCTCAACATGACTAAGACTTATTATTATAATAATATTATAATAATTATTATAATAATAAAGCTTATCTTTCCTCCCTTACCCTTCCTCTCCCTCTTCCCTGTCCATCCTTATTGATGGTGTCATCATCCACCCTGTTCCCCAAGCCCATAGCTTGGGCTCCGCCTTCGATACTCACCTTTCCTTTAAACCTTCCATTGACTCTGTTGCCAAGTCCTGTCGCTTCGCCTTCCACAACATTGCTCGGATTCGCCCCTTTCTCTTAGTCTCCTCAGCCCAAACCCTTGTTCACGCCATGATCATCTCTCATCTTGACTACTGCAACCTCCTCCTTACTGGCCTCCCCTGCTCTCACCTGTCCCCCCCTTATCTCCATCCAAAACTCCGCTGCTAGGGTCATCCACTCAGCCCGTTGCTTCGATCACGTGCAACCTCTCCTCTCCTCACTGGCTCCCCCTTCCCAAACACATCCTTCACAAACTCCTGGTATTCACTTATAAATGCCTTCACAACCAGGCTCCCCCTTACCTCTCAGCCCTAGTCTCCTTACACACTCCTGCACGCACTCTCTGCTCCTCCTCTGTCCCACCCTGCCCACATCCGCCTTGCCCCCTCCCTTCGCACCTTCAAATCCCTCCTCAAACCCCACCTCTTCCTCACCGCCTTTCCCGACGCCTGTTAGAACTTTCCTCTCAATATTTACTGTCTGCCCTCCCTGCAGACTCCTGCCTAACTGTAACCAAGCCAAGAACGTGCACCTGAGACCTAGCATCCGCTTGAATGTTATTTATCCCTTTTCTCTCCCTATGTCCCCTCTCCTTGTCTCCCCCCTCCGTGTCTATTAGATTGTAAGCCATAGGCAGGGACCGTGTCATTCTTATTGTTCTGTAAAGCACCAGGTACACAGCTGGTGCTATACAAATGCTTATAATAATAATAATAATAATAATTTCAATTTTCAAGGGCGTACTCCTTTTTAGAATATCCATGTGAATATTGGTGTTCTCAAACATGAAAACATGTCACTGAATTTGATTTTATAGAGTATTTCATGTCAATTATAGTATAGATTTTCTCTCTGCAGACACAACATTTATAAATGTATTATTATGATTATGATTAATTTATATCCCATTCTTTCCCCCTGGGATTCAAAGCATCTAAAAAACAGACCTCACTGGCCCTCCCACCTTTTCATAGAGGGGACAGGGCATAACTCTTCCCCTTCCAAAATGGTTCCAAACCCTATCTCCCCCTCTCATAGAGGGCTAAGGACCTAACCCTTAACCATAACATAGCATGAAAATTACTGTTTACACTTCGCTCAGTTGAAAGTATTGGTAAAAAAATAATTCACTGATTTCCTGCAGTAAACAGTGCAACCACCCAACAAGATTAATAAACACATGAGACAATAATAAATCCCCCCGCTAGGCGCCTTGTGCACCGCGGGGGACTTTGTGCCTGCCCCTGATCCTAATGCAAAGCCAGAGCCGAGGGAGTATGAGAGAGCAAAGCGGAAAAAGATTGATAGGAAATGGGCCAATTGGGAGTCTGCATTTATAATTTATGCAGGCTTGTTAATGCAAGCATTTCCAGAGCAGGTTGTCCAGCTCTGGAAATACTTTGATATTGTCAGAAGAGCCTACCTGACAAAAGAAGGTTTTGGGTGGTTGAGTTACAATGAAGCCTTCATGCAATATGCAGCTATTTCCCCGGGGGTCAGGTGGGATGTAAAGGACCATGATTTATGGATCGAGTGTATTTAGGAGAAGGATGTGGTCCAGATGGACAGTGGCCATGTTATAATCAAGGGGGATGGGCAGTCGACGGAGGCATCACGGGGTGAGGTGGGGAAGAAAGGGGGTCAGTCATTGGCATGCTGGGACTTTAATGAAGGGTCTCGGTGTTTTCGTGCCAATTGCAGGTTTCGCCACTCCTGCCTCCAGTGTAGTGGGTCCCACCCCCTTACCAACTGCCCCAGGAGGAGGAGTGTTGGGCAGAGAGGTAGGCGCCTTCCAGGCCAGAGGGGATTGCGGTGGGGGTGCTAGACAAGCAGCTACGGGTAAGGGCCCCAACGCCAGTTAAGTGGTGGGTCCTAGGAGATTTGTTAGTGGATTACCCATGAGTTGAGGTTGTCCGTTATGTTATAAAAGGTTTTAGGTTTGGTTTTGCAATTCCTTTTGAAGGGGTCAGGGAGCATACGTTTGCTAGGAATTTGAGATCAGTTGTGGAACTGGAAAAGATTGTGGAGCAAAAACTAAAGAAAGAGGTTTTGGAGGGCAGGGTAGCAGGCCTATTTGGGCAGCCTATGGCTAACCTTAGAGTTTCATCGCTTGGTATTGTTTCAAAGGCTCCCGGGGAGTACAGACTGATTCACCACCTGTTGTACCCCAGGGGGTCTTCAGTGAATGATGCGATCCCTCATGAATTATGTCCAGTGCATTACGCCTCGTTTGATGATGCCATGGACCTGGTGCGTGCGTGTGGTGTGGGGGCACTTATGGCAAAGAGCGACATCAAAACTGCATTTTGCCTCTTGCCTGTGCGCCCTAAGGACTTTGACCTACTGGGTTTTTCATTCAGGGGTCAGTTCTATTATGACAAGGCTATGTCCATGGGATGTTCCATCTCATGTGTGACTTTTGAAAAGTTTAGCACCACACTGGAATGGATTGTGCAGCAGAGGGCGGTCACATGACACATTATCTCGATGACTATTTGTTCATCGGTCGTGCGGGGTCACCGGTATGTGGGGAGCTCTTGAACCTGTTTCGAGAAGTTGCGAGTTTTGTTGGTGTTCCATTGGCGGAAGAAAAAAACGAAGTTCCAGTGACAGTTATGACTTATTTGGGAATCAAGTTGGACTCGGTGAAGGAGTAGTCGCGTTTGCCAGAGGCAAGATGGAGAATTTGCAAAAGGAGATAAGGGCCTGTGTGGCATCTAGTAAAGTGACGTTGCAAGTCCTCCAATTGTTGCTTGGCAAGCTGAATTTTGTATACAGGGTGGTTGCACCAGGTCGTGCCTTCCTGTCCCGGTTATATGCCAGGACGGCAAAGGTGACATTGCCGCACCACCACATTAGGGTCACAAACGAGATGCGAGAGGACTTGGACATATGGTTGGAATTCTTGCGGTCGCATAATGGTGTAAGTTAGTGGCAGAGTCTGTACAGAATAGAAGCTGAGTTGCAAGTGAACTCTGATGTGGCAGGGGCGGTGGGGCTTGGAATTTATTTTCAGGGGCATTGGTGTTCTGAACAGTGGCCACCGCAGTGGCGAGAGTCGGGGATCTTGAGGGACTTGACATTTCTGGAATTGTTTCCCATTGTGGCAGCAGTGCACTTATGGGTACGCAGTTTTGAGAATAAAACGGTGTTATTTCCGTGCGAAAATATGACCGTCATACTTGTGGTTAATTCCCTTTCATCAAAATCTGAAAGGGTAATGCGGCTGGTGGTCAGGGTATTTGTGCGCTGGTGCCTGAAATTTAATATTTTGTTTTGCGCTAAGCATGTTCCTGGTGTTGAGAATGAACTAGCAGTAGCTGATGCCCTCTCTAGTTTTCAGATGCGGTGTTTTTGGGAGCTTGCCCCCTTTGCGAGGAAGGAGCAGGACTTCATGCCACGAGAGCTTTGGAGCCTTGGATGTTAGAGCTCATGGGTACTGTAAAGGGTTCTGTGGCACCAGCTACTTGGCTGGCATACGAGAGGGCCGTCAGCTAATTTTGTGTGTTTGTCAAAAGCAAAGGCTGATTGGTTTTGTTCCCTGTTCCCCTCCCACAGTTAGTGCAGTTTGGTTTGGAATTGCATAAGAGAGGTTTGGCTGCTGGCATCATTGCAGGTAAATGGTTGGTGTTAGCATTCATGACTAAGATGGTGGGGGTGCATGATTTGGGGTATGCCCCGGTCCTCAAAGCAATGGTGGCTTTGTGGAAAAGGCAGGGCCGGGTGCAGGTTGATGATAGGGTCCCCCTGTCCCCCAAAATCTTGGCAGACATTGTTGCATAACTCGGTGAAGTCTGCATAGACGTAGGAGAGGTGTCTTTGTTTAGGGCGGCGTTTGTGTTGGCATTTTTTGCCGCCTTGAGGATTAGCGAGTTGGTGGTGAGTTCCAGATTTGACCGGACAAAGAGGGAACTGCAAATCAGTGATGTGATGGTGTCCAACGCTGCGACTGTTGTACGTATTCTTGTCTCCAAGACCAACCAGTTGGGAAGGGGTTCGTTTGTTTTCCCTCACCAGGTTGGTCATCCCAGTGATTTGTCTGGTTGTTTGCATGGAAGAATATTTGAGCTCAAGGCTGGTGGTGCCGGGGCCATTGTTGTGCATCAGTCTGGCAGGCCTTTAACACGGTACCAATTTCTAGCGGTACTAAAGCGTTGTTTGGTTTCGTTAGGTTTGTCGGGACTTGTATTTAGGTTGCACTCGTTTAAGATTGGGGTGGCTTCAGCGGCTTCTGCTGCTGGTTTTGCTGCTCCGAAAATTCAGAAATTGGGAAGGTGGTGGTCAGGAGTCTTTAGAGCTTATGTTCGACCTTTTCCGGTATTATAAACCAGGCAGGGAACATTAAATTGATGTGGGGTCCTGTATTTTTTTTCCTCCTAGGGGGTCCGTTGTCTTCAAGGAGAAAGGTCGTGTGGATCGTCGGCCACAATTTTTGTTCGTTGGGCTGAAAAATGGGTAAGGGCATCCAGTTGGGGGACCCAGCTGGGTATGGCTTCATGGGCTTCAGTGGTTTAGAGGGGATGGAGGGGAATGTTCTGCCCCCAACTCTTGCCATTGGTTTTGGCTTGTGGGGTGAACCTCCCCCAGATCTGCTATTATTGCATCTTGAGGAGAAAGATTTAGAAAGGGGATTTGGATTGGATTTGTCAATAATGATTCATCAGGACTGGGTGTGGTTACGAGAGCTTTTCCCTCGGGCCACCCTGGTCTTTACAGAGTTGTTACAGAGGATAAGGTGGCCTAGGGCGGCTGACCCTCGAGTGGTGGATAGAGCGAGAAAAAGGGTTAACCGGGAGGTTAAAAAGTGTATCCAGTTGATGGGGGGGGGGGTTGGCTCGGGCACCCCCAAATTGAGTGGACCAAACCGGAGCTCTATCGGCAGGACGAGATTCATTTATCTGATCTGGGGTTGGATATTTACATTGGGAATATGAAGAGCTTGCTACAAGCATTGTTATAATCCGGCCGGCTGTGTCTAGGTGGGGTGAGTTTGTGGGGGTGGTGAGCAAGCAAAGCTGCAGAACTTTTGGTGGTGTTCAGTACCATATGGTAAAGGCTGGGGCACAGATGGTTTACAACAGGCAAGTTTTAACTTTCTCACCCCCTTGTTATTACTCACCCTACTTAGCTCGGCTTAAGTTCAATTAACAGTTAATTGGCATTCCAATTGGCATTCTAATGAAACCAGGGTCAATTGGATAAAGGAGGCAATTGACAATTGGGTGATAAAGAAATTTTGATCAGGCTAATTGGCGTCTAATTCTGTCCACTGCTTTTATGATTGGATAATTTGTTGATTGGTTCTAAGTGGGTTTTATTCTTCTCACCAGGTTATGAAGGGTAATTTATTTTTAAATAAACAGCTGCGGCCAGTTTACCCAAATGACTTGTGTCTGTATCTTATTCCTAGTGCGGGGACAATGGTCCAACAAACATGCTTGCCCATTTCAGATATAACCTCTAACAAGCTACTGAGGAACCAAGTTTAAAGAAAGAGAAAAAAACAAAAACCCACCAAAAGTGGGTGTTTTCAGACATAATGGTGTAATCTGCTTTAGCATGGATTAAACTGGGTGCCACCGTCACGCTTGAATGCACCCACCAGTTGTTAGCCCGGGCTCTTACCCAGGTGGTGGTAGGCATTAGCCCGGGCTGTAATTCTATCGTCAATACTACTGAGATTCAGCAATCCTTGTCTTTAAGTGAGGAAAACATGCGAATCATACAGCACACAGCACGTGCTTTGATTTTTAACATGAAATCACTACCAGATTCAGTTCTTACTGACCCTCTAAACATGTGGTACATTCCTACTACACGATGGAATATTCATTTTTTGATTCATTTGAAAATTCCTAGTATGATTTATTTGACTAATTGGAATGTTTTAAACATAGGTTTTTTACTAGCCACTGGAACTAATATTGCTCATTCTTATATGAAGCTTCCATATGAATATGTCACCACAGATGTTTTTGGAAACATAACATACTTACATACTGACGAATGTCAGGATTTTGGATATTTGTTTTGCAAACAAATTACACATGTTTTTCCTTGTGGACTGGTTCCACCTAGTACCACTTCTTGTCCTATTAAGATTCAATCTAGCAATGCTTCATTTGTTTTTATAGATTCCCTTACAAATGGATCATATATAGTGCTTGCTGGAAAATCTGAATGCAATATTCCAGCTTTGCAACCCTCCATAGTGACCGTGAATGGCACAATCACTTGCTATGGTAAACAAATGTTCCCACCTCCTAATTTGGGATCAATGCATTCTCAGGTTACATTTTTTGTACCTCACTTTTCTTTGCAATTTCCACTATTAACTGGCATCATAGCTAAATTGCAAAGATCAGAAATTACTCTTTTTAATACACATGATGCAATTGAAGATATTTTGCAGGAAGTCAAGCAACTTCTATTAAGGATTGATATCCATGAAGGAGATTTTCCTTTGTGGCTCAATAGATTAGGTTCAGCTGTCTCTGCAGCATGGCCTTCCTTAGCAAACATGGCTACCTCTGCTGTACATGCGATAACTGCTATTGGTTCTTCAATTTTAGGTTCGGGTATTCAACTACTCAACTACCTCAAACCAATTTTACTTGTTATTGTGTTGATTGTTTTATTAATAATAATTATTAAGATTTTTAGATTCCTCCATGGGATGCGACAACATAAAGCGTCAGCCCCCAAGGAAGACTGATGTCCCTTCCAAGACCACTTGTGAAGAGAATCCAGTGCCTGTCGAGCCTGGGAGATGTTTTCCTGATGATTTGGAGGACTTTGATTTTATTCTTAATCTTCTTTATTTTTGTTTGTATACATTTTTAAACACATTCTCGCCAAAGAGCGGGTGTCATGTATTTCCTATTATAAGCATATATTTTTGGCCATCTGTGTTCCTAATGTATTAATTTTGAGTTTCTATATGTTAACTTTTTGTTTCAATGTATTGGATTTGTGTTTTGCAGTATTGATTTCTAAAATCAACTTCTGTGATTAGCTTGGTTCAGGCTGAAGCTTCTTCAGCTACATTCCAATGAGCTTTTTTCTAAACTTCCCAAATGAACTTTCACCGTATCCAAGGAAACAGAGTCAAATGGCTAGGAGTTAGAGGCCAGATCAAAGGGCCTCTTGCCAGTCGAGGTGTCTGGAACCTTATCAGTTTATGTGTCTAAATGACGAATGATCAGGCCATAAACATCTCCAAACTGAGAAGGAAGATTTAAGTTAGTTTTTTCTAGCTAACATATCTATTTAATTAATAGTTAAAACAACCTTGACGCTATGATCGAGTCTCTCTGTAATCTGACAATTAAATTTGATGGAAATACGAGGTTTGTTCAAACCTTGAAGGAAATTTAAACTTTCTTTACTTGCTCAGAATTAAGAGAGCCAATTAGAATCCAGTGTATTTCCTTGCTAACTGACATCAGCAACGTCAGTCCTCAGGAATGTGAGCCTCCCATGCAGGCAAGCTTAAGAAGGGAGACAAGAGCTTTGCTCTTTAGACTGAAATTCCACACACCATGGGATTTCTTTCTCACCAACATCTTGGCAGACAAAGGGAAGAACTGGAAAGAATGTAATGTATGATTCTTGATATCTTTGAGCCAATGAATTGTGCATATGTTAAGCTTTTAGAAGCTTTTTCTTAAAATAGAAATGTTTTAAGATCATGTAACTTTGATTGGCTATCAATACCATTCTATGTAAGCTACTGATATTCTCTATTTATATTTAAGTAAACTTTGCATATATTTTTATATTCTAAAAGTCTCAAGTCTCATGTCTCTATTCATAAATGTATTGTCATTTTTACAATACTTGCTTTGCTAGCTGGATATCAAAGTAAAGTGTAGACTCATATTATACAATTTGGAAAAAGTGCAGCCCAATCTAGTATGATTAGTTCAGCTAAGGTCACAAAGCTCACTTTCCATTTGTAATTTATGGGACCTTGCAAGATGTGACGTGTGTGTGTGTGTGTGCTTCCAGGGCTTAGTTTGAAGGTTTTTGACATTTTGGGACACAGACTATGTTTTGGGGGTAAAATATACCCCACCAACAATGAGTTTTCCCATAGGGGATCCATATGTACCCAAAACCTGGAGATTGCAATATTTTTTTAAGTCCAAAGGTAAGGGTTAAAAGTAAATCCATAGTATTATATCAGGGGTGGGGGGACCTTAGTCCCAGAGGCCAACTGTGGACCACAGCATGCTTTTAGGTGGCCCTTTTCTGGTTCCTGGATCTGGCTCCTGGATGCATATCCTACCCCCAAACACTGAAAAACTGAGCTCAGGGTAAGGGAGCAGAGATGAGGGCATGCACATAAAGGATAGGGGACAGATTCATAGCTCAGAAGATCTGTGCCCTCCTCTTCCTGAGTACACCCCTTCTGACCACAACTTTTATATGGCCCTCAGAGTTTGTACTAATTTTCAAAGTGGCCCCTGGAAGGGGAAAGGTTCCCCATCCCTATTTTAATTATTATTATTATTTATTATTATTAACAAGCATTTATACAGCTCAAGCAATGTACCTGGTGCTTTACAAAGTAATTGAATAGGCACAGTTCTTGCCCTAGGGTTTACAATCTGAGAGGGGAGGAATGATGGGGGGATACGAAGGGGGGATACGAAGGAAGGGGAAGAGGGAGAGACAAGAGTGTAACATTCACGAGGATGCGAGGTCCCAGGTGTACGTGCTTGGTTTGGTTACATCAAGAATGATGGCTGGTTGGTCCATGTGGTGAGGATATGAGTACACAGACCTCAAGTAACAGATTGTACTGGATGGATGGTATCAGCAGGAGTTAGGTGAGGGGAGCAAGAAGTCGGGGAGGGCAGAGCTGAAGAGGTGGATCTTGAGGAGGGATTTGAAGATACGAAGGGAGGGGGTGAGGCGGTTGTTGGCAGGGAGGGAGTTCCAGGCATGGGGGGCAGCTAGGGGGAAGGGATGAAGGTGGTTAGGGGAGCAGGGGAGGTGTGGTAGGGCGAGAGAGGGAACAGAGGTGCAGAGTTCACGAACTGGAGTATGGAGGGAAATTAGCGCAGAGAGGTGGGGGGGGAGCAAGGTTGTGAAGAGCTTTATAGGTGAAGACTAGGAGCTTGTGCAGGATTAGTTCAGGAAGGGGGATCCGGAGAGGAGAGGAGGGGCTGCATTTGGTCGAAGCAACGTGTGAGGTGCGATGGGTCGCAGCAGAGTTTGGGACAGAGATAAGGAAGTTACAGTAATCGAGGTGAGAGATGACCAGGGCATGAACAAGGGTTTTTGGCAGAGGAGACAGAGAGAAAAGGGCGAATCTTAGCAATGTTATGGAGGGAAAAGCAACAGGATTTGGCAACAGAGTCGATGTAGGGTTTAAAAGAAAGGGGTGAGTCAAAGATGAATCCTAAGCTACGGGCTTGGGGGATGGGAAGGATGGTGACCCCATCGATGATGATTGACAGGGAAGAGGGAGAGGAAGGATGAGGAGGGAAGATAAGGAGTTCAGTTTTAGCCATGTTGAGTTTGAGTTGACGTTGAGACATCCAGGTAGAGATGTCAGAGAGAGAGCTGGTGAGGCGAGCTTGAACAGATGGAGAGAGACGAGAGATAGAGTGTCATCAGTGTAGATGTGATATTGGAAGCCATGGGAGGAAATGAGTTTACCTAGGGACAGGGTATAGATAGAGAAGAGGAGAGGGCCAAGGATAGAGCCTTGGGGAACACCAACCGAGAGTGGAAAGGAGGAGGAAGTGGAATTGGCAAGACTATTTTGTATGTTTCTTGGAGTCTTTAAATAGGAAACACTGACTCCTATTTAAAAGTCTTTCCCTATAGGCATAAAACAGGTTGAGGAATCTCTGGCCTGAAGCTGCCCACCCTCCCTCCAGACCCCGAGACTTTGTCTGACCCCATGTGCTGTAGTCTCAGTCTGCTGTGGATATGCTGCAGACCACCAGTTGCCCACCACGTGACCACATACCTGCCATCCCTGGCAGGACACTCCAGCCCACAGAGCCCTTGGGGGACATGAATCAGACTCCTGGTGAAGTGATGGTTCCCCATCCTTGGCATACAGTTTTGTTAACCTGATGGAACCCAGTTCTTGATGAAGTCATAGTCATGCACTTAAATCTGGAAAAAACATCCACTCTTCATTCCATCTGACAATTATGGTGGTTTGCAGTCATATTTCCCACTATTTGAAAAACAATTAAAAAAATATTCTTCTCTACTTTTAAGTGAAGGACACTCTCCCCCACTCAAAAAAATAACCCAACAACCCCAAACTGCTTGTATACAAAATCCTGGCAACAGAACTTGGCAATCAACCTAGAAAAAAAGTATTCTCCTGTTTATTTCATTTAGGCTCAGGTGTTACATTTAACAGTACGATGCACAAAATTCTAAGTCAGGATTTTGAATTTTTAAATTGATAATATTCTTTTACATTTCATCACTTTGCCATCTTGCAAAGAGAGATTTATAGACTTAAGATTATGAAGCTTTTTAAGTTCTTCAGTGAGTCAATGCAAGAAATCTAATGTATAAATGTACCACAAATCAAGATTTATTTGGTTAAACTAAAAGATGTGACACCTTTTTGTTATTATGGTGTCTGATGAAAATTTCTTCTACTAATATTTAACCTGAGAAAACCTTATGTTGCAGAGTTTTAGATAACAATGGCAGACATAAGTATTTTATTAATGAAAGTAAATGCGTATTTACTGAAGCAAACATTAGGTGTTTTCAGACGTTACGGGCCCACTTGGCCCCGTACCGAAAACAACGAATCCATCCCCCACCGGGGTGACCCCGTCACACCATATCAGACGTGCTGGGGGATACTGGCGGGGAATCTGGGAGGGGGCAGGGCTGCGTGGCGCAACGTGCGGCCGCATGGCCCCGCCCCCTCCATGCTCCCTGCCACCCGCCCTCTGGGGAGAGCCAAACAGACGTTCGAGACACAGTGACCACAGGTGGGTATTCACCGTGGTTCACTGTGATCTCGTAACGTCTGAAAACACCCACTGATCTTTGAAAAACGGATCCTGTCATCTTTATAGAGTAGGGGGGGATATCTATCTGTGAACTAAATCCAGTCATGACGAAGCAGCACTTTGCCAAACTTTGTGCCTGGACATGGTTAGAAGAGCAGGTGAAGGAAGTGGGCAAGCAGGCAGTAATTCATTATTATAGGTTGATTGTTATAAGAAAGTCTGCTGGCTCAGTCACAACTGTCTGGCATCAATAGCCTTTTTGAGATCCTGAAATTTTTCCAGTAAAAAAATTTAAAAATATATTTTTTTTAACAAAAAGACTTGTCACCTTAAAGACTATCAAGAAAATCTCTCGTTAGATTTTCTTGTTAGTCTTTAAAGTGCCACAAGATGCTTTTTTGGTGGTTTTTATCCCCCTCCTCCCCTGTTGTAGACCTATAGACTAACACGGCTACTCTTCTGAAACTATTTTCCACTTTCATGCTGTCACCTTCCCTTGTTAAGATTCAAATCCAATTGTTTACTCTGTTGCTTGCTATTATCTCTCTTTCTCATGCTGTTTGTCCCTACAGCATCTAATGTAAAATTTACAAACATGGGGAGAAAATATGGTGGTTCAGGACTGGCTGCTGCTAGTGAAACAGAAAAAAGTTCTACAGTTCTCTAGTCTTGAAATGTATATGCACATATACACATAGCAGCTGATCTGATGGGCTGTGGATCCTGCGTACACCCACGTGTACACCTACCTGCATAGGAACCTTGCACACCTCCATTGCCGGCACGCTGTGCCATGCGGAAACCATGCACATATGTGCATGAGTGGAGATGTACGTGGGACCCGCCGGTCTTCAGATCAGGCCCACTAAATATATATTCCTGGTTTCCAAATCTTTGTAATCAGGGACACCTGGAGCTCTAGAATTTTGTAGGGCTGAAGCTGGGGAACAAATATTCCCTTTTTTTACATAAACATGGACATAAGAACATACGCAAACACAAATCATTTCTGATATCTTAAACAAAATTAAGCTATCCCACCTCTCCAATAAATAAATTTGACCACTTCGATAGCTCCTCTCTTGTAACTTGCATCACTCTCTCTCTTTACTACTCCTAAAGTGAATGGGCAGCCCTTCTTTAAAGTGCAGTCTTTATACTCTCCTAACTTCCACTAGCTCACAGACTCCCTCTTCTTCCCCCTTAGCCCCATCAGACTTCTTCTTCTTTCAAGATGTCATTCACTCATTTGGTCACATGGCTGTTTTCTAGTTCCCTGTATAGCAATAGAAACTAAGAATACGTAGAATACATCTCTTGACAAGAAGTAAAAGATCTGCTGCTACAGAGATTTCTCATCCTATGCCCTGGAACCCATGTTCAATGCACCAAGAAAAATCTAAATTCTACACCCTGGGAAACCGAATTCTGCAAGTTCAATGTGAGTATAAAAATTAGCATTATTTCTTCATTTGCATAACTATGCAACATTCATTTATGTAAAGTTACTTCCTAGGATTCAATGACATGGCATTAAACACACTTCCTTTGCGCCAACCCTATACAACCTCAGCAACAAACAGCCACATACACCTCATCTGCAAAAACAGGCAATAAATATACCCTCCAACATACACCCACAGCATAAAACCAGACCCCCCCCACACACACACTCCAGAAAAAGTCACTCCTCACCACCCACAGACTCCCCCCTCCCCACAGTCCGCAGAAAAATACCCTGCTCACTACACACACACACTCACACAAACAGAGGCTGTCCCTCCTCCTCCTACGGCCCCATCAACAGAGAAATGGCACCAGAATGCAGGTGAACCAATACGTGCCTCTCCTCAGTGAAGGAAGGATGGGATGCTGCCTGCTGGGATGGGGTGGCCTCTCCCTTAAGAACTATAACAAATGGGTGGGTGGGAGCCATTGTTGCTGAGCAGAACCTCTCACCCCAGGACAACAATAAAGGAGCTAATTAAAGCGAAACCCCCTAATCACCAGAAACCTTGGCTGTTTGAAAACCAATTAAAGCTAATCACCTTATCACCTCAGAGCACAGCAGACACCACAAAAAGTATCACAATCTGCAGTGATGCAGTAAACATGCAATCCTGTCTATATTTACTGCAAACGGGACACAGTCTTCTGCAACCAGAGGGTTGGAGCAACCGCTGTGGAGTAACTCTGCTGTGGCTCTATTCCCTTTTTAAGAATCCTCCTAACAAAACCATCATGCATCTGTCCGGTGTACTACTTGTATAAGCACTGGTAAGAGAACTAAGGCTACCATTTTAGATCAATATGACCCAAAGAAAGGAACATAAGGCCACATCCACTGTTCACATGCATGTGGCAGCACACTACACAGGGTAAAAACAAAGGTGTCAGTAACCCACTCTGGCCTGCTTTGGCCCTTGGGCCATTGTTGTATTTGTTATCAGACTCACTGTTATCAGACTCAGTTCATCCAGACTTACCCCAGGTGCGTTGGCGGCTAGCCCGGACACTCACCTTGGAAAATGGCCAAAGTCACAGTCTGGACTAGCACCAAGCCAATTGGGGCAAAACGGTCCAGAGCGTGTTCACATGTCTGTTTCTGCTGGGCAGGATCAGGTCTGCCATGGCCATGTGCCATTGCTGTCTGTCATGATGGGAGCCCAAGTGATGGGCATAGTGCAGGGGCAGGGGGCTGCACATTCGTGTATCGCCCCGCCTTTCTGGGTCCAAGCTGTGTGAACATTTATTCCGCAGCCTGACCCGATCAGGACCATGTTCATGGAGCCTTCCGGACCTGAACCGGGCCGGTTTGCTGCCGCGGTGCATGCATGTTTGTTTTTACCCACAATGAAGCATGTTGTGGATAATGATTTCTTCCTTCAGCCCTGCTGTATTTCAGTACATTTTGCTTCAAATGAAGTTCCTTTGAACCCCTGTTATTTTTGTCAATGTCATCATTCCTGTCTCTCACATCTTTTATGAATCATGCTATGCATTTCCATAGCAGGTTTTATGTTCTTCACTTATAGCTTAATTCAGTGAATGAGTGACTGATGATCCTCTCTTTGCTTCATTTTTTCTTTGGGTAAAATGAGTATATATTGCTAAAACACCTTATTGAAAAGATCTAAGGAAAACCACTACATGATACAAGGTTTTCCTTCATTTTGAAAGCAGTACTCTGGTAATAAGATAGTTATAAACATTACTGATATTAGTTTGTTGTTGATTATTATCAGCATAAGCATGAAGTATAATTTGGTGTAAAAGTGTGTTACTAACCTGAGTAGCGTATCTTGAATCCCTTCTTATTGGTTGCATGATCAGTTGACCAGCGCAGATACAACTGACTACTTTTGCTTGTGTAGTTTAGTGTACCACTAAGGTTTCCACT
Source organism: Sphenodon punctatus (assembly GCA_003113815.1). Taxonomy (NCBI): domain Eukaryota; kingdom Metazoa; phylum Chordata; class Lepidosauria; order Sphenodontia; family Sphenodontidae; genus Sphenodon; species Sphenodon punctatus. The sequence goes on along the minus strand of QEPC01000119.1, from coordinate 5,243,665 downwards.
TAAAGAAACCAACAAAGGACTTTGCCCAGAAGAACCTGTAGAAAATGGAAAAATAAAACTTAAATTAATACCAAGTCCTTTTGGAAAAGAACTGCAGTATAAGATAGTGACAAAGAATACTAATAGCTATTTATTTATAAACTTTAATAATTTTTTGATTATTCCAATAGATGGAAAGTGAAAGAGAAGAAAATAATAAAAATGACAATTCTTTTGTTATGACTGGGTAATCCAGTCGCGTGAGTGATGACTAGGGCTGTTTAGAATATATATATATTTTTAATGTGAATATATCTGAAAATCCTTGGATTGGTATCAAGTGTTCAGACTGGTCCTCGAACCCTCGGAGAAAACTTAGAATTTGGAGGGGGCAAGCGGCTCAATGGTATGGTACTTAAGGGGAACAGGTGCCTAGCAGTCAGGGGTGAGGTACTTACCTTCCGGAGGGGGTCTCGTAAAGCGTGGTCTCTTCCCAGACTGGTAAGTTTAAAAAAACACCACCATCACCACCACCACACAAACTGGGCATGCTCAGAAGGGCCTAATGGCTCCTTCTGAGCATGGTCAGTCCTTCCCAAGATGGTGCTGGCAGCACACTGCAGGTGCCCTCTGTAGGTGCCCTCTGCAGGTTCCCTCTGAATGTGGCCTCTGAGCATCAGTTTTTTTTAAAAAAAAAAGAATTTACCAACCCAGAAAGAGCCAGCACTATGTCAGTCCCCCTTTGGAGGGTAAGTACCCCACCCTTAACCCCCCACTAGACACCCTCTTCCCTTACGTACCCCACTCCTGAGACGCTGCCCCCCTCCCCAGGCCCATGCTGGCCTATTCCATCCCTTCCCCGGCCCCTGCTGCACTCTTCTCTCTACCGGATGCTCTCTGGTCCCCTCCATGCATTTGGTTGAGGTTTGGCTGAGTCCTGGATTTTCAGGGCAGCTGTCAGAAATTCGGGACTCAGAAAATCGAGGCTGAATACCACAGTCCTCAGTAAAAAAAAATTAAAAACGAAGACCAAGTTATAGCCCTAGTGATGACTATGGATGACCATTAATTATCATAACCGTTTCATTTAATGCAGGCCATGTCACCATCACAATTAAAAATGTGAATCATTACAGCAAAAATTTGGGATAATACATAAAAAAGGATGTTTGTAACTGTTTTATAATATAAGCAGAAACACAACAAATACAAGTATTCATAAGTAATTCACCTATTTAAAGAAGTGTTCTAATAAAGACTTTCTAGCTCATTATCTGTCAACATCAACCTCACCCTTTCTTTGCTTCTGACTGTGCTCTGCACACTATCTATAAATTAACTTTACTGAAGATATTCTAGGCACCCTTTCTACTATAATGTGGAAGGAATTAACTTGATGCCTATTAGTCTACATAACTGAATGGACAGAAATCTGTGATGTTCTCTACCGTAAGATGGATGCTTTCCTATAGACAATGCACTAAAATGCTCCTGGATATTTATAATATTGTTGAGGACCCAGCAACAGTAAAACAACTAAATTTACCTAAATTCAATCAAAAAAAATTTGGACATTATTTAGCAGAATTCAATGACACATTTTCTTCCTCTTCTTTCTTTCCTTTTTCTGATTCACAATGAGCCAGATCCCCAAAGCTGTGGATTGCGTGTGGAGCTGTGTGCACATGCAGCAGTCCACAACTCATGTGGATCCCTATTGTGGGTACATTGTGCCCCGTGGAAACTGCAAGCATGCATGCATGCGCACAGGATCTGCAACGTTTGGGATTGAGCTCACTGAGTCAGTATAAGTATTTTGTGATTTTAAAATGTTTATATATAGTACCTGGTCAACATTTAAAAAAAAATAATAATGCTGATAGGACAGGTCTCTCCGGTGTTTTACAATTCTGATAAATTGCACACACAAACCGATTATAGACTTTAAAATAGCCAAAACCCTGTCCATGTGGAGATCAAAATACACACAAAATTAATAGCATCAACATTTTATCAATCAAGTTTTGGCCATCTCTTGATCTAGTATTTGCACTTAAATGGTATAAAAGTCTTACCATCAAATATTTCCTGTTCATCAAATTGTTTTTCACTTTGAAATGTTTCCACAAAGATAGAGATGTTATAACTTGGTTCAACTTTAATACTCCAGGCACAGGTCTGAGAGTTGGGGTAGTTGCCTGGGTAGCCTGGGCTGAGGATTACACCAGATGAATCTGTACGAATTTCATTTGCTGGACATTGCGCTAAAGAGAAAAAGAAAGAAAAGATCTTTGCCTTCTCATGTTTTTTATTTTATTTTTCAGCTGTGTAAAGAAAAACCAGAGGCCTAAATTATGAATAGTATATATTAGCACCTTACTGTACTGAGGCATTTAAGATGTAAATTCTATACTCAATGACAATGAGCAGAATTTGACCATAACAAGAACCCCTTCCCATGAAGAGATAACTAAAAATCTAATTAAATATATATGCTAACATTTCAAAATACATATTTTCAATTTAAAATTTCATTATTCATTAAAATTTCAATTGAAAACATAATTAAAAAATAAATAAATGATTGTATGTTTCCAAATGCCAGTTTTACCATCTGTATGTGCAATATAAATGTCTTTGTTAAGCATGTGGATTTAAAATCTTAAGTTGCCCTTTTCCCAGTAAATTACTCATTATTCCTGAACTTTAAAATTCAAGTTTGGCCAAATCAGTGCTGCTCTCACAAGTCTATTAATTAGCAGATTTGAACTGGTGAATTTAGCAAATCACTGGCACAAAAATTTACTGAAGAAAGGGAGGGACAATTCCTTCATATACAGCATTTATCTTTAGATTCAGAGTAAGAACTTTATGTTGAAAACTTTTCCTCTATTAGGGATGGGCAAACGCGGTTCCGAAGTTTGGTGTTCAGTCGACCAAACCGAACGTCCAAACTGAACTCGATTTTCGAACTGAACCGAATTTACGAACTCGACTCTGTTCACCCATCCCTAAAAGATAATATTCCATTTAGTTCAATGGGGTTTGAATTTCCGAGCTTTGTTCGGAAGTTCGGACCGAACTTGAATAGTTCGGTCGACCGAACCTAACTTCCGAACCGAACCAAATTTCCGAACTGAACCGAACCGAACCGAATTTCCGAACTTGGTTCTGTTCGCCCATCCCTATCCTCTATAATAAGCTGACACAAAATATTTTAACTATTTATAAATGTAAGAATCGAGCTGAAAGTACCATTATATAAATTAGTGCATTTATCTTATCTTGCTCATGACCAAAAATGACAGGCCCCAGTCTACTGACAGTGTATGCATCAAAATTACACATGCACATAGCATGCACATGGCTGGTGTTCCAGGCAAAGTCCCATATCTCCTTGTTGTGCTGCCACCCGGCAGAGGGAGAAACAGGGCTGCAACAGCGGATGTGGGTGGCGGCACAGCTGGGAGACTGGGAACCTTTCCAGGGGCACCGTACGCACGCATGCTCTGTGTGTGAACTAAAGGGTAACTTTAGTCCATCTGTGCGTGCACAGACCTTGGATTGGGGCCTATATAATTTTTGGTCATGACTAAGATAAGATAAATACACTAATTTATATAATGTGGTCTTTCATCTCAGTACTTAAATTTATAAACAAAATGTTAAAATATTTCATGTCAGCTTATGTAGAGGAAAATTCTTGGATGGAACCTTGGATTGGGGTCATATTTCCTAAATGCTCTTATTAGGTATGCTCCCAAAGTGTGCCTTTCATTCAAATAGTCTTTTACTGGTCAACTTTCTTTTGTCACTGTCAGGATCACGGGTTGAAATGTGTCTGGGACATGGGGTTTTTGGGTGAAGGGATTCAGGATTAGGGGTGGAAGGCAAGACAGCATTAGAGGGCAAGGGTAACAGAAGAACAAAGGGACAGGTTGAGGGAGACCAAGACTGGGGAACAAGGCTGGGAGGGGAGCCAGAGGTTCAGGGAGCAAGGCTGAGAGTGAAGGAGGGAGCAAGGCAGAGGGAGCTAGAATGGGACCAGAAACAGATTGGGAGCTAAGAGCTAGGCTGAAGGGAACACAGGAGATGGAAGGGAAACAAGACTGGAGTGGGGGAATACAGAGGAGGCAGGGGAGCAAGGCATGACTTGAGGCAGGGGATCCTGTTGTGGGGCATGTGAAAACTTTACTCCTGTCAGACGGATCATTACCTCCTGCAGACTAGGCTCCTGGTGTATGTCAGCCCCCAGAAAGGTGTAGGACAGGTTTGTTGGGTCCGTTCTCAGAGACTTATAGAACCAGAAAGGTTCTGGAATGCTCTAGGGGAATTATCTCCTGATCTCGATGACCGTTTGCTAGATGGCCTCATTGCTTTTTGGAACAGCTATTGGACTGAGGCCATTGACTGAATGGCCCCATGGCATCTGCTTCTGGAATGCCAACAGTGGGGGCCACCATGGTTCACTGAGGAACTGCGCCAGATGAAGCAAGATGGATGGCGGTTGGAGCAACGGTGACGTCGGACTCTCACTGAAGCTGACTCATTGCAGCATAAAGCTAGTTTAAGAGCATATGCTGTGGTGCTGCGGGCAGCAAAGAAAGGATTCTTTGCTGCCCTCATTGCGTCTGCAAAGTCACGTCCAGCGGAGCTTTTCCAGCTGGTGCAGCGGCAGGTAAGTCGGGCTTCTCTCCGCCTAGAACTGGAATCTTCCAGTGCCCACTGTGACCTGTTTGTTGCCTTTTTTCAGATAAAATTGCTCAGATTCATCACAACCTCGATGCTGCAGTTGTGACAGGTAGTGAACTAGAGGTAGAGGAAGCCTCGTCATGTCAGTATTTGTGGGACCAGTTTCAGTGGGTGTCACCCGCTGAAGCGGTGGAGGTCCTTAGGACAGTGCGGCCCACCTGTTGTAAATTAGATCCATGACGATACTGGCTAGTGACGGCCAGCCAGGAGACATTAGGGCTGCTGCTGATGGGCGTAGTCAATGCCTCCCTTAGGGAGGGCAGAGTGCCGAGTCGCCTCAAGGAGTCGGTGGTGCGGCCTCTGCTCAAGAAACCATCCTGAGTGTTGACTCCCCGGCCAGCTATCAGTCAGTTTCTAACCTTCCCTTTTTAGAGAAAGTTATTGAATGGGTGGTGACCTGGCAGTTACAGGTAGGGATGTGTGAACACGGTTCGGGGGTTTGGGCCGAACTCAAGGTGTTCGGCCCATCTGCGAACCCCCCCAAACCCAAACTTCCCCCCGCCTGAACCGCCCGAACAAAGTTTGGGTTCTGAACCTATTCGGGCAGGGGGCGGGGGCAGGGGGGAACCTGGTTTCCCCTCCCTCCAGGCTGTGGAGGTAGAAGGGGCTCTGGAGCTCACCTCCCCCCCACCCTGCGCAGCCTACTAATTTATTTTCTTTAAAAACTACCCAAGGGACTCCCCTATCTAGTAGAGCCAGGGCTTCAGCCCCAGGTCCTGCAGCGGCGGGTTCGGCCCTGGCGGCGCTGCCGAGTGCTTCAGGCCTCTAGTAGGCCTTCCGGGTCAGGTAAGCCCGAAGGCCTAGTAGAGGCCTGAAGTGCTCCGCTGCCGCTGCCAGACCCAACCCCACTGCTGCTGCCAGACCCAGGGCCGGATCCTGACCTACCTGGTGGTTCTGGGGCTCCTGATGGACTACTGTTTTTCAATGAAGCTCCAACAAGCTCAATGAAATTCACCCAATTATAAGATGGGGAACTTAAGGACATTTACACCTTTGACTTCCTGAATTGTAGTTAATGAGACAGTCAGAGTTCAGTGACAGATGAGACAGTACCATAGTCCTGGATCTCCAAGTACGGTCTTAGAATAGTTTAAGTTTGACATATTGGTGCAACACATTTGCCTGTCTTTTTGATGTGATGGAATATCAAAATGTTTAACTAAATGCACATTTTATTTTACTTAGCAGTATACTTCTCATTAAGCAAAAGGATGTGCTGGCTGATCCACATTTATGTGCTGGTATAAAACAGTGGGGAAAAAATCTTGATACATTACTAGAATTTTTAAAAGGTTTCTTCTCTTTATTTCCTTCCCTCTTGGTCTCTTCCCTCCTAATTCAGTTTCCTTCTGTTCCTCCCTTAATCTAGCTTTCTCTGATCTTTGTTGCTGTTTGCTTGTCATGCATTTTTGTGCACTCCTTGTAGGAGACGGAGTACAATAAATTAAAAAGTTGGATCTAATTGATCTCCATGTATGGAAAGTACTACTCATTCAAATTCAGTGAACTAAAATTAAACAATTTCGGAATGCAAATATGTCCAACTAGAAGATTCTTCCCTCTATTTCTTGATGCTTTCCCTTCCCCCTCCCCCAGCATACTTACTGCTTTGGTTTTTAAATTTTGACATACCTTTTCTAATTCTGGTGTCAAATTAGAAAAGGTATATCAAAATTTAAAAACCAAAGCAGCAAGAATGCTGGGGGAGGGGGAAAGGGAAAGCATCAAGAAATAACGGCTTTAATTGATGAATGAAAACAAATAGGATTCTTTTGGTGGGGAATTTATTCTACAGGCTTGAATGGAACTCACAGGGGACCAATATAATGATGGTACTTCTACTACAAGGTAAAGGAGTGAGCACAGTTTATTTGATGAATTAAGAAGAGTTACTTTTAGTTTTATCCTTGACACTGACATATATCCTTTTATACTGAACATCAGGCAGTTTCATCTATTACTTTAGAAATGTTAATTGACTTATTAGTTCTTCTAAAAGGAGGAAACATTATGAAATGAAAGGAAACACTCATGGGTGGAAACCAGTAAGCTAGCAGTGGCAGTCATACAAGTCAAACATATAGTAAAATTCAAAGGAATTCTATGGATAGAAATTACAGGTATAAAGGGGAAGAGTATCGCAGTAGGACTATACTATCATCCCCCTGACCAGGATGGAGAGACTGATAAAGCAATGTTCAAAGAGTTGGCAACATAATAATGCAACACATGCAACTAAAGTTGGCAACATAATAATGCAACACATGCAGCATGCTGGAGGGACCCCAACTCCTGCTTCAGAAGTCCCTTCTGAAGCAGTGTTCTTGCCCTCTGCTGCGTGTGTGTGTGTGTGTTGTGGGGAGGACCCCCAATAGTGCATGGTGCCTGACTTACTGGGTGTTTTCAGACATTTATTTATTTATTTAATTTATTTATTTATATTTATTGGCTGCCCCCTCATGCCCACGGCATCTCGGGGCGGCTCACAACTAAAACAATAATAAAATACATAAAACCACAATATAAATAATTTAAAACTACCCCCCCCAAACATTCCCCCTCCCTCCCCTCCGAAGGCCTGGGCGAACAGCCAGGTCTTACAGGCTCAGCGAAAAGCCATCAGACCCGGGGCCAGGCGAGCTTCCTCCGGGAGGGAATTCCAAAGCCGCGGCCCGGCCACTGAGAACACCCTCTCCATCGTGGCCCCCTGCTAACCCCAGTTTAACCACATTTTAACCACACTTGAACATTTCTTATGCATGTTGAAGGGCTGTATTGGTGCCCTATGCAGCCCTGAAACATGGATAAGAAAGGTTCCAAGTGTGTTTAAACTGGGGTTAGCGTCATGACTAAACACACCCACTGTCTCTTGGCTCTCTTAGTTTCCCAAGTTTGAAGTAAGCTTGATGTAAAAGAGAAATCTTATCTGTTCAGGGAAGCTTGTTGATATTGTGGTTTGGGAGTTTGAATCTCAGTCATGATTTAGTGGGACTAAGTGGAAAAAACCCTGCATGGTGGTTTGGTTTTTCATTCAATCCTTATCACTCAGCATGTACTGAGATCAGTGTCTCTTACAGTCTTAGGGTCATTTCAGACAAGACATTCTATCTCCTCCCATTGCTCACCCACTATACATGTTACAGAGCACCTACAGGGCAACATTACAGCCCTGTAACTTGTATAGTAGGTGGGTTGTGGGTGGAGAGTGTCTTGTCTGAAAACGTCCTTACTCTGCCTGTGTTTTATGTTTATAAATTATTTATTTTAAGCTTGATGTGAATGCAAGCTGTTTTGTTCCAATCCTTGATCTGGTGTAAAAAGAACGGTGATTTGTGGGTTTCAATCTGTGGTTTTAATGGGACCAATCTTGCATGGTTGTTTAGAATGCATGTCAAGCCTCCTCCTCAGTATCATGAACTACTGGACTCAGACTTGGGTGCTTTACAAGTAGGGATGTGCGAACTCAGTTTGGATGTTCGGAGTTCGGACTGAACTCGGTCTGTTCGGATGTCCGAACTGAACTTGAAAATGGAGTTTGGTCATGTTTGGGTGAGTTTGGATGAGTTCGGGGGCGGGGAAAACGTGACTTTGGGTGGGAAAAACATGACTGGAAAGGGGAGGCAGCTGAGGAGCAGATTTCCTGGCACCAGGGGTGGAGACCAGGGGTTGTTTCAGGGCCAAATGATACCGATACCAAAAAAATCTTTGAATTTGGTATCGGTATCGATAGCGCTATTTTTGAATGTTTGGCCAAGTTCGGCCGAACCGAACTCCATCGAACCAAACAACTGAACCCGAACTCAGGTTTCGAACCAAACGACCAAACGTCCGAACATCCGAACTGCATTCTGTTTGCACATCCCTATTTACAAGGGTGGGTGCCTGTGATTTCGGGCTTTTTTAAAGCTCAATGTGAATGCAAACTGTGTTTTGTTCCAATCCTTAATTTGGTGTAAAAAGAACGGTGATTTGTGGGTTTCAATCTGTGGTTTTAATGGGACCAATCTTGCATGGTTGTTTAGAATGCATGTCAATCCTCCTCCTCCTCAGTATCATGAACTACTGGACTCAGACTGGGGTGCTTTACAAGGGTGGGTGTCTGTGTTTTAGGGCTTTGCTTAAAGCTCAATGTGAATGCAAACTGTGTTTTGTTCCATTGTAATAACAATTGAAATGGGTTGGGGCATCTTTTCCCTTGCAGGGATCAATTGCAGCATTTATGGCAGGTGATGATGTAAGTGTGCAATTTTAGGGTCTGGTGCTGAGGCAATGACTGTCCCTCCAAGAGCTGTGTCACCACCATGTTCTGCCCCTCCCACTACCCCTAACAATAAAACATTTTAAAACAAATCAACAAATTTTAAAACAGATCATATAACTCACCCTCCTTCCCAAACCCTATCCCCCTCTCGCCAAAAGCCTGGCGGAACAGCCAGGTCTTACACAAATGTCGAAATGACAGGAGGGTGGGAGACAACCGAGCCTCCTCTGGGAGCGAGTTCCACAGCACAGGGGCAGCCACCGAAAAAGATCTCACATCAGTGGCCACCCGTCTCACTCGGGGAACCTCCAAAAAGGTTCCCACGGACGATCTCAGGGGTCACATGGGCACATGGGGAGTGAGGTGATCCTGCAGATAAGCAGGGCCCAGGCTGTGAAGGGCTTTAAAGATCAAAACCAGCGCCTTGAATCTAGCTCGGTGCTTTATAGGCAGCCAGTGCAGAGTCCGGAGCACAGGTGTCATGTGCTCCCTGTAGGGATGGGCGAACGCGGTTTGAATGCTCGGAGTTCGGACTGAACTCGGTCTGTTCAGACGTCTGAACCGAATGTCCGAATGGAACTGTCGAACGACCGAACAGTTCGGCTGTGTTCGGATGAGTTAGCGGGCGGCGAAAACATCTTTTCAGGGCCAAAAATTCAGTTTCAGTTTCATTTCAGTATCGATAGCGCTATTTTTGAATGTTCAGCAAAGTTTGGCCAAACCAAACTCGGCTGAATTGAACCATTGAACCCGAACTTGGGTTTCGAACCGAACAACTGAATGTCTGAACATCCAAACTGCAATCTGCTTGCCCATCCCTAGCTCCCTGCGGCCCGACCCAGTAAGGAGATGGGCCGCGGCATTCTGCACCAGCTGCAGCCTTCGGACCAGCTTTTCGGGCAACCCCATGTAGAGCATGTTACAGTAATCCAGCCTTGAGGTGATGAAGGCATGGATGACAGTGGCGAGGTCAGAGTCTGAGAGATATGGCCGAAGCCACCGAACAAGATATAACTGTCGAAACGGACTCCCCACCACGGCCACAACCTGAGATTCCAGGCTGAGCTGTGAATCGAGGAGCACACCCAGACTCCGTACCTGCGAGACCATGGGAGGGCGACACACCCCTCCCACAAGAGGAGATTCAACCCCCAGGCCCTCACCCTCCAACATCACCTCCGTCTTGTCAGGATTGAGCTGCAGATGGCTCAACCTCATCCAAACCCCCACAGCCTACATGCACTGGGAAAATAAAGACACTGCATAGCCTGGGTCGATAGAAAAAGAAAGGTAGAGCTGAGTGTCATCAGCATACTGATGACACTGCATGCCCTGAAAACCTCTCACGATCTCCCCTAATGGCTGCATATAGATGTTAAACAAGAGGGGGGACAGAATGGCACCCTGTGGGACTCCACACATGAGGTCCCGGGGGGAAGACATACACTCCCCCAAGACCACCGGTTGAGTTCTCCCGGCCAGGAATGAACAAAACCAGTCCAAGACCATCCCGCCAATCCTGGCACAGTCCCACAGGTGAGTCACCAACACCTCATGATCAACTGTGTTGAATGCAGTCGAAAGGTCTAGCAGGACCAGTAAGGTCTGACGACCCTGGTCCAACGCCAGATGGAGATCGTCAAACAAGGCCACCAAATGCAGTCTCCGTACCATACCCAGACTGAAACCCGAACTGGGAGGGGTAAAGGAAACAGATGCAGTCCAGGTGTTCTTGGAGCTACCGTGCCACAGCCCGTTGAATAACCTTCCCTAAAAAGAGACCGGCCGATAACTGGCAGGAGCATCAGCGTCAAGAGATGGTTCCTTGAGCAGTGGCCTAACCACAGCCTCCTTCAGGCATTCAAGCACCCTGCCCTGCCAAAGGGAGGCACTAACCACCCCAGCCAGCAACGGCCGTAGCGTCTCCTGTCTGGCTTTCACCAGGACAAGGATCTTGTTCACAAGTAGTGGCACAAACAGATCCCAACAAGGACTCCACATCGACAGGTGATACCATCTGAAACCGATCCCACAAAACAAAACAGGACAGGACGGGACATCCATACCCCAAGATGATCCTCTGCAATAACTGCGGAACTGAAATCGTGGCAGATGCGAGTGATCTTATCTACAAAGTACTCGATAAACTGGTCACAGTGGTCACCAGATTGCTCTAGGTCCATGCGGAGACAGGCAGGACTGACCAAACCTTTCACCACCCGGAAAAGCTCCGCTGTATGTGACTTTGCAGATGCAATAAGGGCAGCAAAGAACTGCTTCTTTGCTGCCTGCACCCCCACAGCATAGGCGTTTAAACTGCTCTTATGCTGTGATCAATCATAATCATCGCGAGTCTGGCGCCACCGTCGTTCCAACCGCCTGTTCTCCCACTTCAAGCACCGCAGGCCCTCAGTAAACCAAGGAGACCTGCGGGAGATTCGGGAGGGCAGTGGACGCCCGGGAGCCACTCTGTTAATGGTCTCAGCCAACAAGGTGTTCCAGAAGGCTACGAGATCATTGACCGAGCAGGTGTCAAGGTCCAGAGGAAACTCCCCCACAGCATTTCGGAACCAATCTGGTTCCATAAGTCTCCAGGGGTGGACCAATCTAATAAGTCCTGCACCGTGTCGGGGGCTGACACGCGCTAGGATGCACGCCTTAAGGAGATAATGCTCATACCATGACAAGGACTCCATCCCCTTACTTCTAGTAACTGACCCTGCCTCAAGGCTGGTGTAGAAAACCATATCCAGTGTATGTCGCTCCTCATGTGTGGGGCCACAGATGATTTGGAACAGGCCCATGGTTGTCATGGAGGCCATGAACTCATGCTTCACTCCTCCAAGATTGGTGTCAGTGTGGATGTTAAAATCCCCCAGGACCACTAGTTTCGGGGTCCAAACGATCACATCAGACACCAAATCAGCAAGAGCATGTAGGGATTAGGGCTGAAGTGGCAGCAGCTTTTACCACGCTGTGATTCCATTCCGCCATTTCGGAATTGCCCGCGCCACACTGCGGCTTTTCTGCTGACATTCCGCTAATTCTGCCGCATTCTGCAAATTCAGAAACGATCGGAAAAATTGGGGAATTATTGGGAAATGTTGGGAAACCGCTGTTCCACTATTCCGTGGCACTGACGGAATGGCAGAAGTAACGAAAATTGCATGTTTCCGCTATTTGTGAAGCCTGTGGATGTAGCGGAATGAAATTAGTGGAACTGCAGAAGTAGCAGAATGAAACTAGCGGAATGAAAGCCTCTGCCATGCCGTACCACTAATTGCAGAAATGCTGTTTCCAGCGGAAATAGCTACCGCTGCGACTTTCCACTACAGCCCTAGTAGGAATTCCGCTGGGCAAAATCCAACACAAGATGGAGGCACACAACACCTGGTGGAGCCTACACCAGATACCTCCTAAAAAGACAGAGCATCCTTGATAACAATAGCTACACCGCCCCTCCCCCCACCCCTGGTCCCTCCAGCTGAGACTGATGCTGCACAGAGAACCCAGCCGGAACAAGATCGGCCAGAATAGGGCCCGATTCATTGCCCAGCCAGGTCTCTGTAATACACACGAGGTTGGCATCCCACTCCGGGATTAACTCCCGGATGGTAGATGACTTATTAACCACCAACCTCGTGTTTAGCAGCACCAGACCAATTTATTTAATTTATTTTTGTAAGCATTTTTGAGTCACTCCCCATGCCTACGGCATCTCGGGGCAATGTACAGTTTCATAAAAATATTCAATAAAAAAAACATTTAAAAAATAACGATAAATTTAACTTAAAACAGGATTGGGAAACAGAAAAAGGATAAAGCAAAAGGTAGGGGAGAGCCAACACCCTAATCCACCCTCCCCCCCAAAGGCCTGTGTGAACAGCAGGTTTTACAAGCCCGCTGAAATGTCAAAAGGCTTGGGGCCAGGCGAGCTTCCTCCGGGAGGGAATTCCAAAGGTGCGTCACGGCAACTGAGAATGCCCTCTCCATTGTAGCCCCCAGCTTAACACGGGGGACTTTCAAGAGGGCACCCCTGGGCAGACCGAAGGAGCCGCTCTGGGGTGCGGCGGGCGAGGCTCTCCCTGAGGTATGAGGGGCCCAGACCATGAAGGCCCTTATAGATCAACACCAGTACCTTGAACCTGGCTCGGCACGCTATTGGCAACCTGTGCAGAGTCCGGAGCACAGGTGTTAGATGCTCCCGACAGCCTGTCCCTGTCAGGAGCCGGGTCGCCACATTCTTCACTAGCTGCAGCCTCCAAACCAGGAACAAGGGCAGCCCCACGTAGAGTGCATTGCAGTAGTCCAGCCTCGAGGTAACGAAGGCATGGATGAGGGAGACCAGATGAGGGAGGCCAGATCCGGCCGGGAGATGTATGGACCCAGCCTCCACACTAGATACAACTGGCGGAAGGCGGTCTTCATCACCACCTCCACCTGTTGATCTAGGCGGAGATCTGAGTCCAACACCACCCCCAGACTCCGAACCTGCTGAGCTATAGGAGGGCGAACCCCCCCAATTAGGGGGGCCGACACCTCCCTCGCCCTCCCCACCACCATCACTTCCGTCTTATCGGGGTTAAGCTTCAGTCTGCTCTGCCACATCCACTTTGCCACTGCCTCCAAACACTGGGATAGCAATGAGATAGCATGGTATGGGTCAGCTGAAAAAGAGAGGTACAGCTGAGTATCATCAGCATATTGGTGACATTGCACCCCGAACCCTCTCACGACCTCCCCCAAGGGCTGCATATATACATTAAATAATAGGGGTGGGACATGAGGGCAAATACCGGGTACTGGTTTTACCGGTTCCCGGATTTTAAAAACTGGTTTACTGGATTAATACTGGTTTACCGGTACCGGATCTTTTCCATTGATTTCAATGGGGAACTGTCCCCATTGAAATCAATGGAAAAATTAAAAAACAAAAACCTCCCCCCTCCCAGACTGTGCGGGTGGAAGGGGGACACCCCCCACCCACCCTGCCCAGCCTGGATTTAAACAACAACAAAAAATTCCCCTAAGTCCCCTAGTGCGGGCTTCGGGCCGCCGGCGGCGACCCAGAGCCCACATCAGCACTGCAGCAGCAGGTAAGTGTACCGATACTTAACTGATCCCGGGGTGGGGGGTGGTTTAACACCCACCCCACCCCAGGGATCACCCTACCTCACCAATGCCATTGCTTACCTTGAGCTCCGGGCGGTGCCGGTGGCGCTCCGGCAGCTTCAGCGCTGGCTGTTGCTGCTGCCGGCTTCAGCATGCTACTAGGCCTTCTGGGGAACCCAGAAGTTCCCCGGAAGGCCTACTACCGTGCTGAAGCCGGCAGCCACAGCCAGCGCTGAAGCTGCCGGAGCGCTGCCACCACCGCTCGGAGCTCAAGGTAGGCAATGGCATTGGTGAGGTAGGGTGATCCCTGGGGTGGGGGGGTGTTAAATGGGGATTTCAATGGGGATTTCAATGGGGACAGTTCCCCACTGAAATCAATGGAAAAGATCCGGTACCGGATGTGGGCTCTGGCCCGGAGCCCTCACTAGGGGATTTAGGGGAATTTTTTGTTATTGTTTAAATCCAGGCTGGGCAGGGTGGGTGGGGAGTGTCCCCCCTTCCACCCGCGCAGCCTGGATGCGGGGAGGGAAAGTGTTTGTGTTTTTTTGTTGTTTTTTTTTACATTGCGGCCATTCATTTGAATGGCCGCAATGTAAAAAATCCGGTACGGGGGGAATCTGGTAATTTACCAGCATTATCGGGTTTAATCCGATACTGCCGGTACACCCAATACCGGCAGTATTGGATATCGGTAGATCCGGTAGTCCCACCCCTATTAAATAATAATGAAGACAGGATGGAAACCTGCAGAACGCCACAGGACAAGACACAGGGACAAGATGTTTCAGCTCCCAACACCACCCGTTGTCTTCTCCCCGAGAGGAATGAGCGGAACCATTCAAGAACAGTCCTGTCCAGACCCCCCAGGTCTCGCAGTCATCTCAACAGCATCCCAAGGTCCACAGTATCAAAAGTGGCGGAGAGATCTAGCAGGATAAGAAACGTAGAACATCCTGCATCCATCTCCCGGTGGAGATCGTCGACCAAGGCCACCAAGGCTGTCTCAGTGCCATAGCCGGGAAAGAACCCAGATAGAAAAGGGTCCACGAAACAGATGCTGTCCAGATGCGCCTGGAGCTGGATCGCCACTCCCTGCTCAATAACCTTCCCTAAAAAGGGAAGGTTAGAGACAGGATGGCAGCTGGCAAGTGCATCCACATCTAATGATGTTTTTTTCATCAGGAGGCGCACCACAGCCTCCTTGAGGCAGGGCGACAACCTCCCCTGCTGTAATGATGCGTTAACCACTCTCACCAGCACCATCCCCAATGTCTCCCTGGAAGCTTTCACCAACCAGGACGGGCAAGGATCAAGTTCACAACGGGTGGCTCTCACATACCCCAGAACATCCACCACATTGGCCAGCGTCACTTCCTGAAACTCCCCCCACAAAGTTAGACCAGACGGGGCCTCCATGACCTCTAGCTCCCCACCTACTGCCCCCAACCCAGGGTCAAAGTCACTCTGAATTTGAGCGATCTTGTCTGCGAAGTAGTTGACAAACTCCTCACAGCGGGCCTGGGAAACATCCCCCTCAAGGTGGAGGGAGGCTGGACTAACCAGCCCCCGCACCACCCGCAACAGCTCCGCCGGGCGTGACTTCACAGATGCTATGAGGACGGCAAGGAACTCCTTCCTCGCCGTCCTCACAGCCTCAACAGAGGACCGCAAATGGGCCCTATGGAGAAGACGGTCGGAGTCAGATCGAGTCCGACGCCAGCATCGCTCTAGCCTCCAGCCTACACGCTTCATACACCACAGTACTCAGTAAACAGAGGGGCCCTACGGTGATGAGACAGAGGCAGGGGGCGTCTCGGAGCCACCCTGTCAATGGCCTCCCCCAACCAGCTATTCCAATGTTGGACTAGCTCATCAACAGAGTGACTGTCCAGGTCCAAGCTTAATTCCCTCAGGACCTCTTGGAACCGCTGAGGTTCCATCAGCCTCCGAGGGCGGACCAATCTAACTGGTCTCATCCCCTTCTGGAGGTGGCGCGCTGAGAGACTAGCCTGGAGGAGCTAATGTTCTGTCCATGACAAGGGCATAACCTTGACCTCCGCTACTACCACCCGCCTCAAGGCCAAAACTAAAGATCAGGTCAAGGGTATGCCGCCCCACGTGGGTCGGGCAGGTGACCAATTCGGACAAATCCATGGTTGCCATGGCAGCCATGAATTCTTGTTCCGGTCCTACAAGGCTGGCATCGGCATGGAGGTTGAAGTCCCCCAGGACCAAAGTCCTGGAGGAGCCCAACGCCACCTCCGAGGCCAACTCTGCTAGCGCAGTAAAGGATGCTGCTGGACAGGAAGGGGCTCAGTATACCAGCAGCACCCCTAGCTTGCCCCCACACAAATCAAACACCACATGGAGGATCTCAATACCTGCAATCTCCTCAACTGAATATATCCTAACAGGCCAGTCTTCTCTAAAAATAATCACTACGCCACCTCCCCTGGCTGCCTGTGCGAGGCTGGTGCTGCATAGCATACCCAGCCAGAATGAGATCCGCTAAGGTTGGTCCAGCCATCTTCTCCAGCCAGGTCTCCGTAATACATGCGAGGTCCACAGCCCCATCTGAGATTAAATCCCGGACAATTGGGGCCTTGTTTATAATGGACCTCGCGTTTAGCAGCAACAGCCCCCCACAGGCGGACCTTGGACCTGGCTCCTCTCTCCATCCCAGAGGGGGGATGACATGCCGCACCTCCTGCAGTCACCTACGTCCCCATGGGGCACGAGCCATCCAACCCTGTGGACCATACCATCCACGCCCAAGGACCACCCCTATAGCCTCTCCTCTCCCTGTCTATCCAGTCCTGGCCCCCTAAACCCGGCCATCCTGCTGCCACCAGGGACCAGCACAAGACATACCGACCCCCGAACTTCCCTCTCTCACAGGGAGTCAGATACACCCCACCAACTACCACCACGTGCCCTCCCCATGCCTCCCCTTTCTACCACCAGGGTTTAGGGTTGGGACACCCCCTTCCCCCACCAATCCTCCCTATCCTCTAACCACCCCTCCTACACCCCCCTTCCTCCCCAACCCTGAACAAACAATGCCCCTTTCTGCCAAAAAGCCCCCCTGAATCCCCTGCGGCCCCAATGTGCCCCTAAGTGCCATGCCCTTTGGATGTGGCCCTTCGGCTCGCAGCCCTTCAGCTCACGGCCTATGGCAGGGATGCTGGCAGCTGTGCTAAAAAGCCCCCAGCTACTTCTGGGTGTGGGAGGGGACAAGCTGGCCTACGTGACCCACTTCTTCGCTCCCCCTTACTCCCCTGGAGCTCACCAGTGTCTTTTTTTCTCTCCTGCAGGTCCTGGGAGTCCCGTGGAGCAGTGGCGGCAGCAGCAATGACAGCAACAGTGGACCCCCCTTGGCGGGCAGATGACACAGTGCAGGTAAGTTACAGTCATGGGCCTTGACCCACAACCTTCCCACGTGGGGGGCTGAAGGGGGAATGGGCACAAAGCACCACTCCCCCTTCACTGATGAAACACCCCTCCCCTTTGAACCATATCTCCCCCAACCCATAACAACCCCAATAGCTGCGCAGGTCCTCCCATCCTGAGAAAACCCCGTTAGACACCCACAATCTATGGGCTGTCCCGACAGGCCGGCGAGAGGGACTCCACCCCACAACCCCCCCCACTCACATCCCCTCTCCCTGGAACTCCCTCTCTCACAGCGAGTCCCCCTTCCCCATCATATGGGAGGTGCCCCCCCATCTTACCCTCCCCAAGGGCCATCTCGCCTCCTCTCACCAGGGGGATTGGCCCTATCCTCCCTAACCCATTCCCCCTCCCCATGTCCCCCACCCTCAAGCCACACCCACCTCATCCCCCCAGAATCCCTTAAAACCACAAGTTAAAAACAAGATAAAAGCCACACACCCCTAACCCCCCCCCAGTCCCGCTAAGGGTCTCACGTTGACTGCAGTACACAATGATGGTGGCAGCATACAGTGGGTCCAAGCGTGGGTCCAGCCACAGCACTGGCAGCAGCAGTATCAGTGGGGCAGCAGCAGCAGCAAAGATGATGGGCCGCACGATGATAGATGTGGTGTCTGTCAAGCAAAGGGCCCCCAGGCACCCAGGCCCAGCAAATGACCCCAGCCAATGGCTGACACCCTTTGGGTGTCACCCTTCGGGCTGGTGCCACAGGGCCCTACCCTGGGTGTTATTACCTGGGGAAGGGGAGGGGAGAGCAGCATGGCAGTAAGCTCCTCCAATCAATACAGCCCCTCTCTCCACAGCAACATACACAGCTTGCAGGTGCTCGATGGGCAGCCCTTTTCGGTGGTTTGGGACATGGGGTTTAGGTGCCTGATTGGCTTCCTGGCCCCCCAGGTAAAGCTGCCCTCGTGCACCACCCTGAGTTGGCAGATGGTGCCAGCCTTGTAACGGACTTTAAAAGAGCGGGTGAGGAAGCAAATGGCAGGGGCTGGGGGTGCCACCATCCACTTCAACACCTACCGGTGGTCAAGCAAAAATGCGCAGCATGCCTACCTAGCAGTGATGGCGCACTGGTGGCAGGACCAGGAGGCAGCATTTGGGAGTGGCAAGAGGGGTCCCAAGCAGGGTAGAGGTGGGCCCTGCTTCAGGCGGAAGTCATGGATGCCACAGCCCCCACACTTCTTGGAACATCGAGGCAGCCCTAACTGCCATGGTGAGGGAGTGGGTCACGCCAGGTGCGCCCTTCACCAAGGGGTGCGAGTTGAAGGCGGCCAACATATTGAGGGCAGTCCACGAGGGGGGCTTCACCAGCATCCCTTGTACCACATACACCCTTCACCTGGTGGGCAGGATGCTCTGGGCTTGGGGGAGAAGGGGATTGTGGCAGGCACCCTTAGTTTCTTGATCAAATGGGGGAGGAAGCTGGTCAGTTTCTTTAACCGGAGCGTGAAGGGCAGTGACCTCCTCTGGGTGAAGCAGGCTGAGCAAGGCTCCCCAGTGCACAAGCTGGTGCAGGATGTGTCCACCTGGTGGAATTCGACATTCCTGATGCTTGAGCGGCTTCTTGAGCAGAAAGCTGCCTTGCATCAGTTTCAACTGGTTACAGACACCGGGGCACCTCCAGGGTACGATGGGGCAGAATGGGAGATCCTGGCTCACACGGTCTTCGTGATCAGACTATTCATGACTGTGACGGAGACCATCAGGTCCTCCATGGCCACCATCAGCCACATGACCCCTCTGGTCCAGAGTCTCCTCAGGAGGCTGGAGGAGATTCTCCAGGGGTAGGATTGTGTCCCTCAGGGCAGGAAGGTGGAGGTGGATCTGGTGCGGCACCTGAAGGCAGAGCTAAAGGCATGTTCGATGAGCTCCTGAAGCGAGTGGAATACATTTTGGCAACCATGCTGGACCCCAAGGTCAAGGGCAGCATGGAATGCCATATAGTGCTCTATGGGCACTGGAAGGGTGACCTGGTGGAGAGGGTCTGGCAGGCAGAGTGGGCTCTTGAGGGTGCGTGGCAGCAGCAGGACATCCCTGGGGATGGTGGGAGTGGGAGCAGCCACCCCTTTCAGCCAGCGGGGTCTATCCCTGCCCTTAGCCCTAGCAGTAGCAGCACCAGCAGCAGGCTGAGCAGCAGCACCATCCCTATTGCGAGCAGCAGCTCATATGTGCAGGGCATTCTCGTGAACAGGGACTTGTGCACAGCAGGGCAGCCAGCATGGCTGAAGGCAGTGGTGGAGGTGGTGCCCAGGCAGCGTTATGTGAGGGAATACGACAGTGCCTCAGCAGCAGTAGAGAGCTACCTGGAGGAGGAGCCATGCATGGAACCCAGCAGTGATCCCTTGGCCTACTGGGCTGGCAAGACCAACATGTGGCTGGCCCTGTCTAAAGTGGCCAAGGATCTCTTGTTCTGCCCACCAACGAGTCTCCCCAGAGAGCGGGTGTTGCTCGCCGCACCACCTGAGTCTGGGGGCCAAGTTGGTGGAGCTGTTACTTTTTATTAAGGTCAACCTTCCACTGCTGGGATTCCCCGAGCTGCCCCTGGACATAGATTGATGGTGCAGTGGCACACGCCATCCCATGCCAGGGGCAGTCTTGGGACAGGGCTCCTCCTCAATCTGGGCTGCTGCTGCTGAGGTATTGTTCCTCCCTCCCAGTGCCTGGAACCTGCCCTGCCTTTCTCTCTCTCTCTCTCACTAGACAGCCTCGGCCGGCCTATTTGACTGACCTCATGATGCTGGGTGGCATTGGGAAGCTGTAAGCCTGCCAGCCAGCCTCTAGCTAGACGATCTCAGCTGCCTATCTAACTGACTCTCTCTCGCTGCACAGTCTTTGCCAGCCTAGCTGAGTGCCCTGCCAAAGTCCCAACCTGCCTTCCCTACTGCCTCTCATGCCACACTGCCTGTCTGCCCGCCTTGGTTGCCAACCTCGAACCCTGCCTCAGCCTGCCTTCTGATGCTCATGCCATGCTGCCTGCCTGCCTGCCCTAGTTGCCAACCTCAAACCCTGACTCAGTCTGCTTTCCAATGCTCATGATATGCTGCCTGTCTGCCCACCTGCCCAGGTGGCCAAGATCAAACCCTGCCTCAGTCTGCCTTCTGCTCATGCCATGCTGCCTGTCTACCCAACCGCCCAGGTGGCCAAGATTAAACCCTGCCTCAGTCTGCCTTCTGATGTTCATGCCAGGCTGCCTGTCTGCCCGCCCTGGTTGCCAACCTCGAACCCTGCCTCAGTCTGCCTTCCGATGCTCATGCCAAAGTACCTGTCTGCCCGCCCTGTGGGCAAAACTGAAGCCCTGCCCCAGCCTACATGCCTCTCATGCCAAGGTGCCTGTCTGCCTGTCCTGGCAACCCTGGGTAATGTGACCCACTGCCCTGGTAATCCCGCTGCTACTGTCTGCTGGTCCATGGGTGCTCTGCCCTGGCAAATCCAAATGTGCCCACACAATCCTGCTGCTGTATGGGAGCTCTTCCCTTGCAAATCCTACCATCCTGGCTCCATGTGTGCTGCGCACAGGCAAATCCTGCTGCTGCCATCTCTGCTGTTCCATGGGGTCTGTGCCCTGACAATCCAATGTCTGCTGCTGCTGCTGCTGCTGCCACCTCTGCAGTGCCACAGGCTCTGCACCCTGGCCATCCAATCTATGCTGCCAATGCTGTTGCTGCCTCTGCTGTTCCATGGGTACTGTGCTCGGGCAATCCAATGTCTGCCACTGCTGCCAATGCTGCCTCTGCTGTGCCATGGGTTCTGTGCCCTGGCAATCCAATGTCCGCTTCTGCTGCCTCTGCTGTGCCATGGGTTCTGTGCCCGGGCAAGCCAATTTGCACTGCTGCTGCCTCTGCTGTGCCATGGGTACTGTGCCCTGCAATCTAATCTTTTCTGATGCTGCTGCTGCTGCTGCTGCTGCTTCTGAACATTGCCTCTGCGGTGCCATGGGTACTGTGCCCAGGCAATCGAATCTCTGCTGCTGCTGCTTCTGCTACCTCTGCTGTGCCATGGGTACTGTCCCCCAGCAATCCAACGTCTGCTACTGGGTGGTGATGTGATTCACCACCAGGAAAGGCTTGACCAATTTTCAGTAGAGTTTCTTGAGTTCGGTCGAGTACGATGTCAGCCTGCAATGCCCGGTCAAGTAGGGGTGCCAGCCACCAAGCCCTGGGCAGGCCTCTGCTCCACCAATGCCAGACAGCCTGCAGTGCCCAGCCATGTAGGGGTACCAGCCACCTAGCCCTGTCCAGGCCCTCTGCCATTGCTCCACCAATTCCAGCCAGCCTGCAATGCCCGACCAAGCATGGGTGCTAGCCGCAGTTAATGTGCCCTGGCAATCCAATGTCTGCTGCTGCTTTTGGTACTGCACGTCAGCCATTTGCTCCTCTCTTTTGTAGACGGGCATAGCTTGCATGAGTGTATTGGAGGTTGGGGGCTGGGTGTCCACAAAATTCACCACCAGGCAAGACTTGACCAATTTTCAGTAGAGCTTCTTGAGATCAGTCAAGTATGATGCCAGCCTGCAACACCTGGTCAAGTTGGGGTGCCCCACCAAGCCCTGGCTGGCCAATGTCTGCCACTGCTGAATGACGCATCTGCTGTGCCACGACAATCACAGATTAGAATCTCAGATCAGAATTGATTCCTTGAACAGCTAGAGAATTAACATTCAAGCTGAACTGGGAAGTGTACAGAAATCAGAAAAAAGAGAATTAATTAAAACAGGAAGCCATTTTAATGATAAATCTGAAAAGACCTGTTTAATCAAATGTTACACAGAGACTGGCCACAATGATCCTGTAGCCTGAATGCATTATAAATCTTCACCTGTTTTAAGAAAAATGATATAGGATTAATTGAATGAAATGTAATCCATTGTCTGTTTTTGTGCCCTGGCTATCCAATGTCCACTGCTGCTGCCAATGCTCCTTCTCCTGTGCCATGGGTTTTGTGCCCCAGCAATCCAATGTCGTCTGCTGCTGCCACTGCTGCCTCTGCTGTTCCATGGGTTCTGCCACTGATCCAGTCAGAAGACGTTTTGAGAACTCTCCCTCTCCCAGCAGTTTGTGTTCCTTCCAATCCATTGTCATCCTCCTCCTATTTCACCCAATCCATTGCCATCCCCCTGTTTCACCCATTTACCTCATAGTTTCATTTATTTAGGTTAGATTAGATAGATTTAGGTGTTATACCCTGCCTCAGCCTGCCTTTTGCTCATCCTAAGGTGCCTGTCTGCCTGCCCTGTGGGCAAAGCTCGAATCCTGCTGCAGTCTGCCTTCCTAGCAGTGGTACTAGGGGTGTGGTTCGGTGTCGCCTCCTGCCAGCATCCTCCACTGTCATACAGGGCATTGGAAGGCCTGCAGTCCAGGAGGCTGCAACTGTCTCTGCTGCGGCTGCAGGAGCAGGTGCTTCAGGGTTGGATCTTCATCATGGACCACCAATGTCCCCCATTATTCATGTGATCCCCAGCAGTCCAGGGCTGGTGGATCCCACCCCGGCTGCTAGATGAAGGGCCAAATCCCCAGGCAATGCCATCAGGGAAAGGAGCATCAGTGCCAGCAGTAGTAGCAGCAGCAGCATCCAGTTGAGGTCCAGAAGGGTCAGTGCACCATGGAGGAGCTGGGGTGGGGGCAGTTGCCAAGTTCATTGGCAGCTGCAGGACGTGGTGGCGGTGTGGCTTTCAACTCAAAGCCATGTGCATGTTGGGGGAAATAATTGTGCTCGATGGACAGCCCTTCTTGGTGGTCAGAGACATGGGGTTTAGGTGCCTGATTGACTTCCTGCCCCCCCAGTTTAAGCTGCCTTCATGCACCACCCTGAGTCAGGCTGCCACCGATGCCTGGTATCCTGCAACGCACAGCCAAGTAGGGATGCCAGCCAACAAGCCCTGGCTGGGCCTCTGCTGCTGCTCCACCAATGCCTGTCAGTCTGCAATGCCCGGTCAAGTAAGGGTGCCATACTGGCCATACTGCATAATGCATCGGTGCCATACCACAGAGCACCCACTCATGGCCACGCACAGAGCGCTCACCAAAAATCCAGAGTGCTTTGTCCAAGGCAAGCTGAATAGCTCCACTGATGCCAGCCAGCCTGCAACATCCAGCCAAGTAAGGGTGCCAGCCCCCAAGTCCTTGCCAGGCCTCTGCCACTGCTCCACCAATGCCTGGAACCCTGCAATGCCCAGCCAAGCAGGGGTGCCATAGTGGCCATACCACATAATGCATTGGTGGCAGGTGCAATACCACAGAGCATCCACTCATGGCCACGCACAGAGTGCTTGCCAAAAATCCAGTCAGTCTGCAATGCCCGGCCAAGTAAGGGTGCCAGCCACCAAGCCCTGGCCGGGCCTCTGTCGCTGCTCCGCCGATGCCTGGCAGCCTGCAACACCTGGCCGAGTAGGTATACCAGCCACCAAGCCATGGCCGGGCCTCTGTCGCTGCTCTGCCAATGCCTGGCAGCCTGCAACACCCAGCCGAGTAGGGGTGTCAGCCACCAAGCCCTGGCCGGGCCTCTGTCGCTGCTCTGCTGATGCCTGGCAGCCTGCAATGCCTAGCCGAGTAGGGGTGTCAGCCACAAAGCCCTGCATGGGTCTCTTCTGCTGCTCCACCAATGTCTGGCAGCTTGCAATGCTCGGCTAAGTGGGGGTGTCAGGTCAGTCACCAAGCCCCAAGCCTTCCTGGCATCTGCTGCTGCTTCTGCCACTGGGTCTCAGACAGAAAGCCATGCCCCCACGGGCACCCCCAGGGGCCATGCACCAAGCCTGCCTGCCCAGGCCACCAGGGTGCCAAGCCCCAAGCCTTCTCGGACTCTGCTGCTGCTGTCTCCCTGACGACTTGCCATGCCCCCACGGGCACCCTGGAGTGCCCCAAGCCTCCAGGCGGCTGAATTTTCCAAACATTCAGGGTGGGTCCAAACTCTGCGGAACCAAACGCATGAACCCAAACTAACTTTTCGGGCCGAACTGCTGAACATACAAACCCCATTCTATTCACACATCCCTAGTGCCTGGGCATCTAAATGGCAAATGAGATTTAATGTGGACAATTGCAAAGTGATGCACGTAGGGAAAAATTATCCAAACTATGCATACACGATGCTGGGTACTAAGCTAGGAGTTATCACTGGCCGGGCCTCTGTCGCTGCCAGATCGAAAAGGATCTGGGGGTGGTTGTGGACAATACAATGAAATCCACAGCACAGTGCACAGAAGCAGTCAAAAAAGCAAACAGAATTGTAGGAATTATTCGGAAGGGGATAGAGAATAAAAATGAGGAGGTCATAATGCCTCTATATAAATCAATGGTGCGACCGCACCTCAAATATTGTGTGCAGTTCTGGTCGCCCCATCTCAAAAAATACATAGATGAACTAGAAAAGGTACAGAGAAGGGCAACAAAAACAATCAAGGGCATGGAAGGGCTCCCATATGAGGAGAGACTTGGTAGGTTGGGGCTCTTCAGTTCGGAGAAGAGACGACTGAGACTAGATATGATAGTGGTCTATAATATCATGAGTGGTGTGGTGGAACTAATAAACAAGGAGCAGTTATTTACCCCCTCAGCTAGTACTAGAACTAGGGGGACACTCCATGAAACTTATGGGTGGCAAGTTTAAAACAAATAAAAGAAAATATTTTTTCACTCAGCGTATAATTGGGTTGTGGAATCTACTGCCAGAGGCTGTGGTAAGGGCCAGTACTATAGCGGATTTTAAACAGGTTTGGCCAAGTTTGGATAGGTTTCTGGAAGATAGGTCCATTAGAAGCTATTAGCCAGACAGGATCAGGGAACATGATGGGAGCTGGGGTAGAACAACAGCAAATGGATCACCCATTGTGACCTGTTGGGTGCTTCTCCCAAGCCACCGTGATTGACTACTGTTGGAGACAGGATGCTGGGCTAAATGGACCATTGGTCTGACCCAGTGTGGCACTTCTTATGTAATAGATAAATAGAGGGAAGAATCTGAACAAGAGACCCTTGTGACTCAATGGTTTCATTCTTTTCTGTTGTCCCCAGTGCTTAGTGATGTTTCAAATTTGATTCTTTATTAGTCATATTTAAATCATGCACTCAAACTCCAAGCAGGGCTCTGGTGTCTTAATATGCTAGAAGTGCTCTTCAAAAGTAGCATTTATTTCTTTGGGACACCAAATTTAATTACCTTAAGAACAGTAGCTGTAAAATCTTTTATATCCATATGCCCACAGCCACCAATATAGTAAACATCTATATCTATACAACACATCTCTGAAAAGAGATAGAAATGAATACACAAATGTTCACTGTGTATTTCTCATTACCACCAATGGGAAAATGCAGAGAACACAGGTCCTTGTGAATAAGTAACAAAAAAACAAAAAAGTAGTTTTCATTTTAAGAACTTAAGAAAACATAAAAGGTACCATATTTAGTCCATTGAGGGCAGCATCCTGTCTCCAACAGTGGCAACCTCAGTCACTTCAGAGAAGTTCCTAGCAGGTCCTAATGCAGTGATCAATTTCTACTTTTTCCTCCCAGCTCCTGATAGCTAGTGGTTATGTCCCCACAAACTACTTGGCCCACAGATGTTAATGGACCTATCTTCCAAGAACGTATTCAATCCTTTTTTAAATGACCATGTTACTGTTCTTGATCACATCTTCTGGCACATCCTTCGCTTAGCCCAGCAGTGCACACACCTCAGTACTTCTAAATTTCAAAGAGCCATGTTGTGGAGGGGAAAAGAGCACCAGAGTGACGCTGTATGGTAAAGCAGCTGGACCTCTCTGAAATTTACAGGATCAGTGGTCCCAGCACCCCTCCTGCAAATTAATACCCTCATTTCATCTGGTTGAAAATTAAACAATCCAGCTTCTCCAAGCCCTGCACAAACTGACTTTAAAGTCCCTGGTCTAGGATCCCTGCCATGTTCCTTTCTGCCTACTAACATGGGACTTACTCTGATGGCCTCTTATGGCCAACAGACCCCACTGCGTATGCATTGCATAATTTCAAGTTTGTTGTCTTTTTCATTGCATAAAATGGGACTTTCAACATCTCGGCACCCTTTTCCCCCAGGATTACATTTTGTAAAAGGGTTTCAGCTCATGACACGACTATAAAAGCCAAAGACTGATCAATTAAAGACTGTAAGAAACACCCACAAAACAGTTCCTCAGTCTCAAACAGCTGTATCTCACCTGTTTTTAATCCGCTTTGTCTGAGCTTTGGGCAGCTTCAACCTCTCTCCCAAGCAATCATAACTAATTTCATAATGATATAGATCATCCCAATTTTATAAGCAATAGAATGGTCATGCTTTCTAATGGAGACTGTGCTTTGCCTTAAGTGTACAGGCACTACATGCCTGTATAATCAGCTGGTAGTTTTCTTTCAGGAAAGAAAGTTGAAGATATTTTAAAAAGCAAACAAAGGTGTGAAGAAAGAAAATTGTCAGCTTCCATAATTATCCACAAAAGAGATTTCCCCCTCCATTCTACCTATGTTAAATGTCACTGTTGAAATTGTAATCTTTCTTCCTGGTTCTACAACTGCATAATTTCTATTCTCTGAATTCCTCCAATGATCACTGCAGTATATCCAATTCAAAGTCTTCAAGCTTACTTATAAAGCCCTTTGCAATCCTTACATACTGCTCATAATTCTTTTTAGTCCATGTCCCAGTGCTTCTCACAAACATCTTGACTTATTGCATTTTCATTGCCTTTTCCACACTTGATTTCAGGTCTTTATTATGCTTATCTCTTAGGACTCAAACGTATTCATCCATATCTGCCAAGTAAACATGCTTTCTCTTTCTTTTTAAGTCTTGCTCTACAAGCAAACCTTTCTTTCTTCTCATAATCAGAATCCACTTGATTTCCTCCCTCCTCTGAGCTGGTATTCTCTAATCTTATGTGTCAGTAGTTTTATTCTGATTGTAAACTCATCAAACCAAGGAACATACTATAATTCCTTGTAAAATGACATCCACATACATCATGCTCTCTGATTTTTTTAACAGCACCAAGAAAAATATTAATTAAATAAATAAATCTTTTTTAAAAAGAACACCATGGGAAGCATTTCAGTCTCACGATAGAATAGTTTTGTCATTTGTAACAAATGGGTTTTTAACAGTATTGGAGCTTATTTTTACTCTTTGTTCCCTCTTCTCTTTTTAAGCTCCAATTCTCTTGTGTTCTTTTCTTAATATTACTTAATATTTTACAAGAGCAATTCCTCTCCCCAGCCTGCTGTAGTGGGGGAAATTTTGACATCGCTACAAGTTTCGCAACAAGTGACCTCTCAAGTAGCCTGTTCAAGTTCAGAAATACATAGTAGCTCCAAGAGGACACAGCCAAATCCCTTATCCCAAGGGATGCATCAATTCTCAGCTCATGTCAAAAGCAAAATCCACAACAGAATGCTTTCACAGTTGGAGTCATCAATAACTACACACGCTAAGTTATTACAACACATTTTACATAAAAATATAGCCATCAATCCTGTTTACAGGTTTCAGGAAAAAAATTATAAAAGTTGATAGATAGTAAAATAGTCCAGGCATAAGAATTGTAATGAATAATTGAGATTAACTTTGAAAAGCAATATACTCTTCTTGTATTTAACAAGACTACAGGGAAAGCAAGGAAATCACCAAATCTGTACAAACTGCCTGGAAAAGCTGTCAACTAGCAGGCTGGTGAGATTCATCTAGAATGTCTCAGAGGACTACAAACAAACAGCAAGTGTTGCTGAGCTCATATAAAGCCCCAGGCTCCCACAGCATCTACAAAAATTGTAGGAAACCTTCAACTCCCCTGTGTTTTAGAGATGAATGGTCATTATCAGAAGCTACCAAAACCTTTGTAGCTTTTATTTTCTTAACAAGACTCTTCAGCTTCTTTTTTAGATCCCTGTGTTTTATTTATTCTTTAATTGAAATGGCCTAGAGTTAACTTGCAACTATTATTGTAAAGAGAGATTTCAGAGCTGAATTTGAAATGCAGGCACTGCATGCTGGCTGGCAAACAGAACAAAACAAAGCATGATCCATTCTCTAGAAATCACAAGCTCAGACAAAATTTGTTAGTTGCTTTTCAACCCTGGAATCCAAGGAATGTATAAATTAAACATAGATGTTGATTCCGTATGCTTTGATTTCTGTCTCATGCCCCCTCACAAACAAATAAACAATAAATAATAATCCATCCTGCCCTCTGCCCCTCCTCAGTGATAAAAGATAAACTTTACATGTGAATAGCCCCCTTGTTATTGTTATTGTTCCTATCGACTCCCACCCACAACACTGCCTCCATGTATACCTGTCCTGCATTTGCTCAGTGTATTTAGTTCTGACTTGTTACATTCCTAGGGAAAGGCCCTGTGTGGCCTGGAAGCTTGCTTACTTTTTCCAACAGAAGTTGGTCCAAGAAAAAAACTTCACCTGAACTACTTTGTCTGAAGTTCATCCATGGACATACTACACAGAAATCCAATATAAGACAAACAGAAGCACTCATAGGGTGTTAACAAATAAGACGATAGCCCGCTGGAGTCCAGGTTCAGTCTATGCAGCCCCCACTCACAAGTTTAGTGTGTAGTAGGGATGTGCAAACAGATCGCGGTTTGGGTTTGGTCTTCAGTCTGGTTCAGTTCAGGCGTTTGCTTCGGGCGTTCGGGTTGGTCACCGAGTTTGGGTTTGGGCATTTGGTTCGGTCGTGTTCGGTTCGGGCATTTGGTAAAAGGTATTGCGAGATCCCGTGATCGCGCCGGAAACCAGAAATTCGAATGCGTGCTGAGCTGTGTGGCAAGAGAGTGTGTGTTTGGCTGGCTGGCTGTTCGGTTCATGTGTTTTGGCTGTTTGTGTTTGGTTTGGCTGTGTTGTTTTGGTTGGTGAGTGTTGGTGGGTGACTGTTGTTGTTGGTCTGTGTATTGGTCTGTGTGTGTGCTGTTTTAAAAAAAAATTAAGAAGATTGTTGTCTTAATTGCCCGGCTGGGGGCTGGTGTGGTGCTTCCGGAGCTGGTGGTGGTGGAGGAGGAGGAAGACGTCGCTGGTGGTGGTGGCTCCTCTGATGAGGAGCAAGCGGCGGGCACAGGAGGTGCTGCCAGGTTTGTAAACTTTTTTTTCTTTCAGGACAAGAAAGGCTCTATCCATTAGAGCGAGCTTACTGGCGTATGGATGGGTGCATAGGTGGTGGGCATCAATCAGGCACAAACAGTGGGTAGCAGCGGATGTCTGCCACAGAGAGAGAGGGCACTGTAGTGTGGGGGGCTCTTCCAGCAGTCAGGCACAGGCACGAGCAAGCACCCCCACCCAAACATGTGCCTGCCAGCCATCCTTAGCAAGGGTCTCCACTCTCTAGTAGCCATTCCTACCTAGCACCCCCGAATAAGGGCACTATTTGCACGTGCCAGTCAAGGTATTTCCAGTTGCCATCCCTAGCACCCCAGGGAGGGCAGGATTTTCACGTGCCAGCCAGGGTCTCTCCATTGCTATTCCTCCCTAGATGCACCCCAAGGAGGGCAGGATTTGCATGTGCCAGCCAGGGTCTTTCTAGTTGCCATCCCTAGTGCCCCAAAGTAGGAAGAATTTGCACATGCCAGTCAGGGTCTCTCCATTTGCCATCCCTAGCATTCCCTAGCACCCCAAGGAGGGCAGGATTTGCACGTGCCAACAAAGGTATTTCTAATTGCCATCCCTAGCGCCCGAAGGAGGGAAGGATTTGCATGTGCCAGCCAAGGTCACCATCTCTCATTGCCATTCCGAGTACCCCAAGGAGGGAGGACTAGAGGCATCATCATAAATGCATGATATTACTTGGGTGTTGTTTATGTGTTCCTGTTTCAGAGAGGAATTGGATGCCGGCACTGATGCCATGCTACGCAGGACACCCAGGCGGAGGCTGCCAGTTTCACCCCCAGAGAGTCGGAAGACAAGGTCCAATGTCTGGAGGTGGTATGGTTTGCTGTGTGCAAGGTAAGGCACAGGGGCTGGAACTATAGGGTATGCATATGCAATATGCATTGCCATCTATGACCTGTTAGGAATGGAAGTCCCCTGCAGAGAGAGATTGGTGGCCATCCACCCACTTGTGGAGACAGAATGCAGGCAGGGCTTGACGCAGACCATTGGTCTGACACAGTATGGCACTTCTTATGTTCCTATCTTTTTATGCTCTTTAGATCTGCAAGAAAAGATTCCAAAGGCAGAGAGAGGGGACCACATCAGGGCTAATCACCCATATTGAATGGCTCCACGGCCAGTTTGTGAGGTGGCAGGAGGACTCTGGCGTGGCTATGGAGCCTGAGCATCAGCACCAGAAGAAGGGGGATGGGGGAAGGTAACCCAAAAATGATGCCATGTAAGCCCTTTCCCCTCCTCCAGCCCCAATGTGGAGTGCCCCTGGCCCCGGGAGTCTGTTGTGGCCAAGGCCTTTTGGGCCGAAGTGGAGAGGCTTGGTCGCCAGATGATTTTGGGCTTGTGCTGCATGGAGAACCACCTGGTGGAAAAGTTCCAGGCTCTTGAGGTGGAGAAGAAGCAGGTGGAGGCGTACTCCCAGTACGTCTCTGCCGAGATGGAGAGGCTGGAACTCTACCACCAGGCGGTCTCCAGGTGGCATCAGAATGTGGAAGGGGCCATGGAGTTTGCCGTGGCCCACGGCTATGAAATGGCAGAGCACAGGGTGGCCACCCCACAGCCCTGTGCTGCGCCCTGCCACCTTTTGCCTTTCCCCCAAGTCCCAGGGGACAGGCCCAAAGACTAATAGTTTAGTTTCCTTTCTAAGTTTCCTTTCAGTGTTTGGTTTTGGTTTTATAATGTTGTTGTTGTTGTTTTGTTGTTGTTTAAAATATTTTATTTAAAGTTGTTATATTTGTTGTTATGAGCTTCATTTGACCAGTTCAATATCTTATCCCTATGTGCTGAAGTTCTGACTGACAGGTGGCAGAATCTCATACAGCTTGTCGATCCCTGCCAGCAGCATCTGGCTGGCTCCACATGTAGCATAGTTAAGGTATTAACCAAAAGATGTGCAAGGCAGTAGCAGGGTCTCAACTTGCAGACAGCCCCCCAGGAGGGGCAGGGCTTGTGTCTCTGTGGGCGTGCCAGAGAAAAAGAGAGGCAGGCTCCTGGCAGCGGGCAGCAGGATCTGGTGGTCGGAGGAGCTTTTATTTCCAGCAGCTTCAGCGGGCATCCGCGGGTGGGTGCGGAGGAGTCAGCTGTTGGGGGGGGCAGGCTGACGTGTGGGTACTGGACTTCTGGATGCAGTGGAATGGAATGCATCACCCAGTGACTGGAACGTGGGTCCCAGAATCTTGTTGATGGTTCCTGGGATGGGCGGGCATGACTGATTCAGGTACAATGGAATGGCAGCCTATGTGAGTTTAATGATAATTATGTCCCTAGAATTAGAGCATGGTTGAGCACAATTCATTCAATCAAGCGATAGGTGGTAGCAGCAGGTACAGGAACGCACACAGGCAGGCAGGCAGGCAGGCAGGCAGGCAGACACACACATATAATATGCTGTGTTAACTTATATTGATATAGTCTATCTCATTCTGGTAGGTTTGCTGCTGGATGTGGGCAATGGCCAATGGGCATCAATCGGGCGCATGAGCACAGATGGGAGTTCTTCCTGGTTCTGGCAGGTGGCAGCTTGAGCTGGATACACCTACCTCTACCCCTCCAAACCCATCGCTCTCATTCTATCAGGGAACCTCTCTCTGGCTATATAGTGCATGTGACCGCATGGGTGGGATTGTGTCTGTATGGCGATTCTAGCAGTGGGGAGACTTTCTCTCTCTCCCCCCCCCACACACACACATGCACTCTCTCTCTCTCTCTCTCCATGAACAGCAGGTTGCATAAAGAAAAGGTGGAGTGACAGCGCGGAATGACAGGGCACAAGAACCCTGATGGTGGGTCCTGGGCTGGGGCTAGCGTGGCAACTTCTAGATATTGGACACAGCCCTCCCTGCCAGAAACGTAGGCTCTAGAACCCTGATGGCAGGTCCTGGGGCTGGAGTGGCTGTTTCTTGATGACATGGCACAGACGGCATACAGGCCTGGGGGCCACTGGCACTAGAAGCAGCAGACATTGGTTGCCAGGGTACAGAACCCTTGGCACAGACAGCATATAGGCCTGGGGGCCATTGGCCCCAGCAGACATTGGTTGCCAGGATACAGAACCCTTGGCACAGACGGCATATAGGCCTGGCCTGGGGGCCATTGGCACTTGCAGCAGCAGACATTGGTTGCCAGGGTACAGACCCTTAGCACAACAGACAGCATATTATTATTTTATTATTAACAAACATTTATATAGCGCCAGCAGTGTACCTGGCACTTTACAAAGTAATAAAATAGACACGGTCCCTGCCCCTAGGGCTTACAATCTGAGAGACAGGAGAGTGTCATAGGCCTGGAGACCATTGGCACCAGCAGACATTGGTTGTCAAGGTACAGAACCCTTGGCACAGACAGAATATAGGTCTGGGGGCCATTGGTAGCAGCAGACAGTGGGTTGCCAGGGTACAGAACCCTTGGCACAGACAGCATATAGGCCTGGGGGCCATTGGCACTAGCAGCAGCAGACATTGGTTGCCAGGGCAGGCAGGCAGGCAGCATGGCATGAGCAGCAGTCCAGCAGACTAAGGCAGGGTTCAAGCTTTGCAACCTGGGTAGGCGGGAAGGCAGGCAGGCAGCGTGGCATGAGAGGCAGTAGGGAGAGCGGGCTTGGGCACACTTTGAGCTAGGCAACCTGGGTGAGCAGACAGGCACCTTGGAATGGGAGGCAGGAAAGCGGACTGAGGCATGCTTTGAGCTTGGTGGCAAGCTGGGCGGGCAGACAGGCAGCATGGCATGAGAGGCAGTAGGGCAGGCAGGCTGGAATATTGGCAGCAGGGCACTCAGATAGACTAGCAAAGACTGGGCAGCGTAAGAGAGCAAGAGCCAGTCAGTGTCACATAGGTGGGCCGAGATCATGTAGCCATAGGCCGGCTGGTAGGGTTACAGTTTGTTTCCCAATGCCACCCTGCATCATGAGGTCAGTCAGATAAGGCGGCCAAGGCCGTCTAGTATGAGAGAGAGGGGGGAGCAGGGGGGGCAGGCATTGGGAGGGAGGGAGGAACAGCACCTCAGCAGCACCTCAGAAGTAACCCTAGTCCAGATTGAGGAGGAGCCCTGTCCCAAGACTGCCTGTGGCATGGGATGGCGTTTGCCACTGCACCATCACCCCTTATCCAGGGGCAGCTAGGGGAATAAAAGCAGTGGAAGGTTGACCATCAAGAAGAGCAACTGCTCCACCAACTTGGCCCCCAGTCTCAGGCGGTGCGGGGAGCAATTGTCCCCCGCCACAGAGAATACCCGCTAGCTGGGGACACTGGTTGGTGGGCAGAACAGGATACCCTTGGCCACTTTCAACAGGGCCATTGGTTTTCCCGACCCAGGAGGCCAAAGGATTGCTGCTGGGATCAATGCATGGCTCCTCCTCCAGGTAGGTCTCCACTGCTGCTGAGACGCCATCATACTCCCTCTGGTAGCTCTGGGTGAGCGGCATGCTGCTTGCCCTTTTGTGCTGGGCCCCGTGCTCTCCAGAGTGGCCTGCACACAGGAGGAGCTTCTGGCAATAGGGGTCCTGCTGCTGCCGCTCATCCTACTGCTGGTGCTGCTGATACCACTAGGTCTGGGGGCAGGGATAGACCCAGATGGCTGGAAGGGGTCGCTGCTCCCACTCCCACCATCCCCAGGGATGACCTGCTGCATAGTCCGCTCTGCCTGCCGGACCTTCTGCACCAGTGCACCCTTCCAGAGGCCATAAACCACTGTCTCACGTGCCATGCTGCCCTTGATCCTGGGCATGGTTGCCAGGACATATTCCTCCCGGCGCAGGAGCTCGTCAAAGTGCGCCCTCAGCCCCGCCTTCAGCTTCCACGCCAGGTCAAGCGCCTCATCAGACATCTTCCTTCCCGCAGGGCCACAATCCCACCCACCGAGAATTTCATCTAGGCTCCTCTTGAGACTATGGACCAGCAGGGTCACCTGGTTGAGGGTGGCAGTGGAGCTGCTCATGGTCTCCATCACGGCCAGGAACGATATCAGGACAAAGACCGTGTGAGCAAAGATCTCCCATTCCTCCCTGTTGTACCCTGGAAGTGCCTCGATGTATGTTTCCAGTTCCACCTGATGCAGGGCAGCTTTCTGCTCAATAAGCCGCTCGAGCATCAGGAAGGTGGAATTCCACCTGGTGGAGACATCTTGGAACAGCTGGTGCACTGGGGACCCTTGCTTGGCCTGCTTCTCCTGGAGGAGCTCGCTGCCCTTCACACTCCGGTTGAAGAACACTGCCAGCTTCCTCTCCCGGTTGACCAGGGAGCTAAGGGTGCCTGGCCCAATCCCCTTCTCCCACAAGCCCAGAGCGTCCTTGACCACAAGATGGAGGGTGTGTGTGGTGCAAGGGATGCTTGTGAAACCCCTGTCATGGACTGCCTTCAGTATATTGGCCGCGTTGTCCATGACCACACACCCCTTACTGGTGAAGGCCGTGCCTGGCGTGACCCACTCCCACACCATGGCATCCAGGGCTGCCTTGAGGTTCCTTGAGGTGTGGGAGCTGTCCATTACTTGTCTCTGAAGCAGGGCCCAGCTATACCCTGCTTCAGGACCCCTCCTGCCACTGCCAAGCGCTGCCTCTGGGTCCTGCCACCAATGTGCAGTCACTGTCAGGTAGGCATGCTGGGCATTCCTGGAGGACCACAGGTCGGTTATGAAGTGGACAGTGCCCCCCCAGCCCCTGCCAGCTGCTCCCTCACCCGCTCCTTCAAAGCCCTGTACAGCGGTGGCACCACAGTCCGACTCAGGGTGGAGCGGGAAGGTAGCTTAAACTGGGGGGCCAGGAATCCAATCAGCCACTGGAAGCCCTTGTCCTCTACAATTGAGAAGGGGTGCCCAACCAGTGCAATCATCTCGGCCAACAGGCGCTTGACTTTCTCCTGAAAGAAGCCATGCTGCCCTCCCGCACCCAATGGCCTTGGCAGCTGCCCCCACCCCAGCTCCTCCATGGTGGACTGACGCTGCTGGCAAGGCTCCTGCTGCTGTTCTGCCTCCATACTGCTCCTGCTGCTAGAGGCAGCAGCAGTTGGTGCAGGATGCTTGCTTGCTGAAGGAGCCGGGCCAATGGTCGCTGCAATTGAGAACTCGCTGGCATCCACTTCCCCTGCCTTCCCGCTGAGCAGCAGAGCACTGTGGCATGCCTTGAGATGCCTCGCCATTGCAGTTGTCCCAGGGTTGGCGAGCACCTGCCCATGCTTCACCAGCTTATTGCACAAAGTGCACTGCACCTCTCTGGGATCATCTGCCCACACCAGCTTAAAATGTTCCCAGACTGAGGATTTTTCCTCCCCTCCTGCCTTCTGGCCCAGCCTGGGTGACACACCACTGCCAGTGCTGCTGGGAGGGGGAGAACTTGGTGGCACTGGGGACACAGTTCTGGGAGGAGGCTCAGCCTCCTCAACTACAGATTCTGCGGCACTACTGTCTGCCTCTGCCTCTGCCTCACTGTCTGTGATCACGGTGATATCCCATGAAGGGGAGTACTGGGACCCTGAGGCTAGACTGCCTGTGCCTGCCATGCTGCTGGCACTTTCCCTGTGCCCCCCTCTATAGCTGCTAGTGCTGCTGCTGCTGCTGCTACTCCTCTTCCTACTGCCATTGCCCAGGGATTGGGCCCTGTCTCTGGACTTCTGGGGATCACCGTCAAAGTGGGGGACATTGGTGGCCCTGGAGGAAAATTGGAAGCAGCACCAGCACCTGCTCCAGCACCAGCGGCAGCAGAGACAGACGCAGCCTCAAGTCCTGCAGGCCTTCCAGTGCCCTGCATGGCACTGGAGGAGGGCATTGCCAGGAGGCATCACTGAGCCGCTTAAGCCTGTTGCCCTAAAGCAGGCCTGCTGAGTTTGGGGCGTGGTGATGTGCTCGGGTTACTGCTGCTGCCTGCTGCTTCTCCCCTGGCATGGCCCCTTCCGCCTCTAGCAGGTGCCCCATTGCCTCCCCTACGGGCAGCAGACCAACCTCTCCTTCCCTTATCCATTTCTCCCTCAAAAATAATGTTTTTATATTTATTTATTTTTAATTCTTTATTTTTTTATTTAATTTTTTTATCTAATATTATATCTATCTATCTACACTAAATTTAACTGCTATGACTATTCTAAATGCTATCAACTAAATGGATTATCTAAAAAGTACAAAGGCCTACTCCTACAAACACTAAATCTCTAAACACTATCTCTATCTCAGCTAACTCCTATAACTATCTACTATCTCTAATCTAATATCTATCTATCTATCTATATATGGGATGGGTGGGGAAAACACAAAGAACACAGAGAGGGGTACAAAACTGAAATGAAACCTAAATCAATTTAATGCTACTCAAAATGAATAAAAAAACAGGGGAAGGGAATCAGAGATGGAATATTTATAGAGGGAGAGGGAAAGGATTCAATGGAGGGGGGAGGGAGGAAGGAAGATTTAACATAGGGAACACAGGGTGAAATAAAAAAAAACAACAACACCTAAATCTATGTAATCTAAGCTAAATAAATGATAATATGGAGGCAGATGGATTGGATGGGTGAAATAGGAGGAGGATTGCAATGGACTGATGAGAACAAAACTGCTGGGAGAGGGAGCCTTCTGAATCGCCTGCTGTTCAGGAACAGTGACTAGCTCAGAAAGTGTTGGCAGGGGGGAGGGCAATGAGTTTTGTTACTTGCTGTGCCCGCCTCACCGCAAGCCTCATAGGCTCCATGCAACCTAGCCTGTGGCCAATTGCGAACTGCGAAGCCAGTGGTCTGAGGAGAAAAGGGATGGTGATTGGGCAGGCTGGCTGCTACTCCAAGCCTCTCCACCCCTGGTGCCTGGAAATCTGCTCCTCAGCTGACTCCCCCTCCGTCATGTTTTGCCTTTCCAGTGACACGGTTTTGCCACTCGAACTCATTTGAATGCGATTCGAACTGACCGAACTGTTCGGTCGTTTCAGAGTTCGGAATCAGGTTCGGTTCAGTCGGTTCGGGTTCGGGCGTCCGAAGAGGCTGAGTTCTGGCCGAACTCCGAACTTCCGAACCGCGTTCGCCCATTCCTAGTGTGTAGACCTTAATAAACTGGCAGTTCCCTGCATGTATTTCTTCAGAAAGCACTAGGCTTTTGGCCTGTGATTCTTATGGTGCTTGTGGACCTGTATTTGCACAAGGCTGCACACAAGTTAATTGACAGGATGTGGAAATGTGGGTGCACATTGGCCCTTTTTACATGAGTCACACAGAATGAGTGAAGAGAGGGGGTCTGTGTTTGCGCCAGTGCGTGCATGGTAGGTGGGGAGAGGGTTTAAGACGGGCGCACACACATTCTCACCCACCACTCACCCATCAACATGCATGGAGCAACTACCATTTTTGCCTGTTGCTCCATGCATGTTGTTGGGTGCGGATGTGTGTTCAGTGGGAGCACGTACACCCCTCAACCACCTGCTGCATCTTTTACACGGGAGTTACCCATGCATGAACACCCAGACTTATGGGTGTTCAAGCATGTGTGCATCTCATGTAAAAAGGGCCATTATCCCACATCCTCCAAGACCCCGCTGTGAGTGGGGGCTGAGTGTCTGCTGGCCACGTGGCTAGTGGGGGCGAACACCTAATAAACAGGGAGGTGGACAATCATCTGGTGTGGGCTGTTGTTTTGTTTGTTAACACCCATACACTTGATAAAGTCCTTCCTTGACGATCAGAGGGTGATTTCAGAACTGATGCGTTCCAATTCACCACAGTGAATCCCACCCCGGTGTGAACGGATTCACCATGGGCTGTGCTGGCACGTGCGGCCCCAACAGAAGTGACAGGATCGTGACCACTTCCCGGGGGAAATCAGAGAGAACATGGGACGGGGGAACACAACAGATATGCAGCAGAGACGTGGACCACAGTTCGAGCCCCAGAATGCACCGTGGCTGGGATCAATTCCTTCCACTGTGGCTGCGGGTTTCCGTTCAGAAGTTACTTTTCATTCACCCCTGCCGTGGTGACCATTCACCACACTTCTGGACCTCCTCCCACCCTCACGAAGCGTGGTTAGCTTCACCCCGGGTCGCATTTGACGGTGGTGAACATCTGGATGCGAGCAAACAGACATGCACGGCGCTTTCACCGCCCCCTGCATTTGACTAAGGTTGACTGTGGTGGACATTCACCACGTCACTTCTGAAATCAGCCAGTGAGGCTCCTTATAATTTTGAATTAGGTGAAGAGTTTTCAAGATATTTGCACTTCTTTGACATAGATATATATTGTACTACATGAGTAATCATTTTTAAATTCTGGAATTTTAAATACATTCAATGTATATTGAATGTGACAAATCACTCAGATGCTTTACAGTGTTACGTTGCCAGTGCTTTTATTGATCAAATTGATTTTTAAAACACCAAAAAGTGTTCTGCGGTCACTTGATATATGAAACATTTTTCTATATGTTTGGAAAAAAATAACAGTCTTACCTTCACAGAATGGAGGACTACCCTCAAACTGGAGCTGTGCATTTAGCTTGCAGATCAAAATGTCATTTCCAACCAAAGTGAAACCAGGATGGCACTTATACTTCGCAAAATCTCCTGAAAAGGTTAAACAGCAAACATTCTCTTAATTACTGCTGTTTTCCCTAGATTTCTTTGCATACTCTGAAACATGCAAACATATTCCTAGCCACCATTTAATTAGCTTTCAAGCCAAAAATTAAGGTGCTGATACAAGTCTCATTCACTTCAATGGATGTTTACACCAGGCTAGTGCTTTGAAATTTGGTGTCTGCCATTTTTCATTTCCATGGTCAGCCACATATTTTCTTTCCTAGCGGGTAATTGTTTGGCACAACACAGGACTTCTACAGGCAAACACTTGTTTCTTATGCTGTAATTCATTCACCATATGGGAGTAGGTCCAGCTTACATG
The DNA here is from genome assembly GCA_003113815.1 of Sphenodon punctatus. Lineage (NCBI taxonomy): Eukaryota > Metazoa > Chordata > Lepidosauria > Sphenodontia > Sphenodontidae > Sphenodon > Sphenodon punctatus. Next base: position 5,204,128 of record QEPC01000119.1, on the reverse strand, counting down.
CTGTTCATAACTGTCATCATTATTTTAGCCAAATGTATGTAATCTGTTTTTTAAAATATAAAATATACAAAGAAAGAGAAAAATCAGAAACTAGATAAACTATTATAAATATGTAAAAGGTGAAGACATGAGAAAAACAATCACACTAAAATTTGTCTCACAACTTATGCAATAAAGAGAGAAGAAGAGAGAGAAAGGGTTTTCTATTGAGAATGAAGATCTTGCGTGTCTTTAGACATAACAAAGATCAGGTGTCAAACCCCCTAAGCATGTGTTTGGCCGTTGTGTGTAAGCACCATAACAATCCCAACACCAATTTGGCCACCCATTGAACACGCAATGTGAACTCCATTGCATCACAAGGACAATTTGCATATTTCGGCTGAACACGGGTCGTGGCCAACGTTGTGTCTAATGATATCATGGGGCACGTTAGCAGGTACAACACAGGAAACGAGGTGGCAGCACTTGCATGCTGAGATTGGGTAGCAAGCAAAACACCAATTTGCCCCAAGATGGGCTGTGTGTCTAAGCAGCACCACATGGTGAACACAGGACCAAACCGGTGTTCATATCAAGGTCAAAACACACATTCAGACACCCATTGATGTTATGTCTAAAGACACCCCTTGTCTCAAAAATGTATTCAAGATGAAGATGTGATCTTCAATATGGATGAAGATTGAAGAGGCGTTAAGATGTAGTTTATGAGGGATAAATCATATCACCTATTTCAAAATCATCATCTTCAGTAAGTAGGTCAGCCTGTGGAACTGCTGCTGGTGGCTGGCACTTCTTAAGGTGATACGCTACAAAAATAAATTGAAGTCATATTACTACAATATAATAAGCCTTATCATGT